>JAQGAN010000315.1:0-11722 GCA_034697745.1 Nothrus palustris
CTAAGAAAAACATTGATAGGTAAATATCAAATTAAATCTTAATTAATAAATTTTTACTTCTATTTCTAAACAACTATATACTGCATATTGTCATTTCTTATATTATGTGTTTTCCAATATCTTTTCTTCATTGCCTGTATTTTTATCATTTTTCTAAATTAAATTCAGATAAAACTTAGCATTAATTCACATTTTAATGATCTTAATTTCAAAAAATTATCTATTAGAAGTACCATTTATTTTATTAATGATTAATCACTTTAATTATTCATAACTAATCTCTATTTATCTAAAAATGATTTCTCATGTTTGACATTATCTGATGTATTGTTTAAATAAAATCTATATATCTATTACATAATTGTAGCGCTTTTGTAACTATTTGATAGTTTCTTATGTATTAGAAAATACTGTAGAGTAAGTTTGATATGCTTTCAATTGCTTTCAGTTTCCAATTTTTTTGAAGTTACAAATATCTCATTAAAATTTAAGGAACGATAAGAAAGATAAAATAAAATCTATTACAATAATAATTATATTACAGAAATTTATTTTTTATAACCTCTTCTGATATTAAGTTAATTCTAAAAATAAATGGATTTTCGGTCTTTAAGTTGCAATTATGGCTAAATTTTATTATTTTTTAAAACTCTTCGGGAGTTTTATGGATGTCTTCAATTGGTTTCATTTATTTTATTGTCACTATTAATATGATTAACCATTTAATTTCAGTTGTCAACTGCCATCAGTAGTTCCCGTCCGCAATCATTTTGGTCGGCCATTGGCTTCTCATTTGGCCGGATCTCGATTTCATCTGCGAAAGACATTGTCGACTCAATGCAGTTGGAGATGTACTGCCATCACATTTATGTTATTATCGTTGGCACTTATAATAGCCATTACCTTTATTATGAGTAAGTCTTATAGGATAAGCCTCTCATCTTTTATTGATGTTAGCGTTGATGCCTTTTTCTGGTCTCATTTTTAATAAATGGTTCACATCTTTTTATTTAGCTTTTATGCCTTTTTTCCATTCTTTTTTCAAAGATAAACATTTGACTGAATTGTAAAACCATATAAGCTTTCAATCAATTTCACATTTTTCTCAGCCTTTGTATTCATTAATTCATTTAATTCTAGTAATTAATTATTGTTTTAAATGAATAAATACAGAGATAAATAAATGCACCAATAATTAATTATTTAAAAGACTTTTTCATTATTTTGCAATAATAATGATTATTAATTAATTGTTTTCTTAATTCTAAGTTTAGTTTAGTTTTTATTTTCATAAAATGAGAGCATTTAGTTGTGAGACCTTTATTGTAGTGAAGGGTTCATCACTTCCAATGACCGATAAAGAGTATTTGAGAGATTATAAAATGAAGTTCTATAAAAAAAAAATATTTTCTTTGACAACTTTTCTAAAACCATGATTTGACGGCAAAATTTGAGACAATCGATTTATTCGTATTAACAAAATGAAGCGTAATATGAAATCATTTAATTCAATCGATAGCTGTTAGAGTATAACCTATTTTTACGGTCTTTTCCCCATCTTTTCTGGTGTAATAATTCTTTACATTGATGTCAAAAATGAGAGCCTAAATGATTATTTTCTTATTCATAATGCAATTTTTATCTCACTTTTGTCTATTTTTGGCATTACTTTATTATTTAGGTTCTGCGTTATCTTCAGGTGGATTAAGAGAGAATCATAACTGCCCTGTGATGGTCGACGACATGGAATCTGAGCTTAATTCTGAAAGTGAAGGCAAAAGTAAGAGATCTATTCCTAAACAACAATTACTAACACTGCATGAAATGCATGAAATTACTAATATTAATGATTTGCAAAATGCTAACATTGATAATGATAATGATGAGGCAAGTGGACAAATGCATGATTTCGGTAGTGGTCAACAAATTCATTTTGATGGAGTCCATCAAATTAATCAATTCATCAATGATGACAATATGGAAGCACCCATTGCTTTGCCTTTAAAGCAATCACTCAATAGTGAATTAAAGATTAATATTGAATCACAAATTGATAAGATTGATATTGGAGTTGACAATGATCTCTATCGATCCACTTCTAGTCAACTTCTTATTGATGAAAAATTAATTCATGAAAACAGAGACTCAAATGATGAGATAAATAATTTATATGAAAATAAAAATGGTTTGCATGTAATTAATTTGTATGTCGAGGAAAGTAGTGCTAAAAGTTGCGAAAAATCTAATTTACCAATAACTCAATCAATAACGGAAGATAGCAGTAAGTCTTACCAAAGATATATACCAAATATTCTCATTATCTCTAAATTGAACGCATTTTAAAATACTATCAAATCAACTAATGTGTAACTAACAATCAAAATAACAATAATTACATTAATACATTTTAAGACTTTAAAGTTAATAGTTTTATACATTAATTGTATATATAATAACTTTGCATTTATTTTAAGCATTTAATTAACGGCAACATTGTTTTGATCTATTATTAAAAATAAATTTAATTGAAAATTCAGAGCCGAAATCACTTCCAGCTATAAATACTCCACCGGAACAAAACAAATTCAGTGAAGTGCAATTGGGTAAAAGACATTCACATCGAGTGCCTTCGTTTGGTCATTGGAACATACAATTGACGCAATCAGAACCATCACTGGTTAAGTTTAACTTAAGTCTGCCATTGGGCTCAACACTTGGCATATACGCGAGTCGGGATTCGGTTCCAACACATACTAAATACGATTTTATGGAAATTATCGGCAGAATTATCGGTAGTTCGAGAACTCCACGCGCGGCCAATAATGACAAAACTCAGTTCAGCGAATTCACCAAATTCTTAGACCGCGGAAACTGGTTTATATCTATTTATAACGACGCCCTCATGTCAGCCGATATATCATTAGTTTTGAATATGGCGGACGAGTCGAACATGCCGTGTCCTTTCGACTGTCACGGCCACGGAGTGTGCGTTATGGGCAACTGCAAGTGCGATGCCGACTATGCCGGAGATAATTGTGCTTATAGTAAGTATATGTTAACTATGCATTAACACTATACAGTACTACCCAATAACCAATATACTGTCTAATTAACTGAACATTATTTATAAATAAATACTATTTTTATTATGTCATTTATTCTGGTTGTCAAGAGGTTTAATATATATAAAATTATATTTCCACCAAAAAGCATTAAACCTTCAGCTATTAATGTACCTGATTTCGCATTTCTTCAATATTAATGAATGTAATTTTATTGAACCATTTTTAGGGGTTTGTCCGGTGTTGTGTTCAGGTCGGGGCCAATACTTAAACGGAGAATGTCATTGCAGTTCCGGATGGAAAGGAAAAGAATGCCAATTGCGTGAAGACGAGTGTGAAGTCAATGATTGCAACGGACACGGAGATTGTGTCGACGGCTCTTGTCATTGCTTTCCTGGTTATAAAGGAAAACATTGTGAAGAAGGTATCTATATTTCCATTAAACTGTTGCCATTTGTATCTTTTGTATGATAGTTTTGTAACACTTGATGACTGTTTGAATTCTAGTTGACTGCTTAGACCCGGATTGTTCTGGTCACGGCCATTGTGTGGCCGGAATGTGTCTCTGCGGCAAAGGCTGGAAAGGCGCTGATTGTGCTGAACCAGATTCTGAAGCTATCCGTTGTTTACCCGATTGTTCAGGTCATGGAAACTTTGATTTGCAATTACAGCAATGTATTTGTGATGAGCGATACACTGGACCCGATTGTTCGCAAGGTTTGATTATATATTTAATACTTAAAACATAATTTTGAGCAATGATTGTAATTATGATTAGAACGATGCGATCTCGACTGCGGTAATAACGGTCATTGTCAGAGTGGAGAATGCATTTGTGATGACGGCTGGACTGGAGCCAAATGTAGTGAAAGACTGTGTGATCCGCGATGTTTAGAACACGGCCAGTGCAAGAATGGCACTTGTCTTTGCATACAAGGATGGAATGGTAAACATTGCACTTTAGGTAAGACTATCTATTAACCAATTAGCATATGTTTGTTATTCTCTGATGTTATTTCATTGATATTATTACTTCCATAAGACGGTTGTCCGAAGTCTTGCAACAGTCACGGAGATTGTCTTCAGAAAAACAATGAGTGGCTCTGCGAATGCGGTCAAGACTGGGGAGGAATCGATTGTAGTGTTCCCTTAGAAAATATTTGCGATGATTCTAAAGATAACGACAATGGTATGCAATCAACGAATTTGATAGAAAACTATAATTTAAAAGAATTTAGTAAATATTTTAGAGATAATAACTTTTTTTACTTCAATTTCAGACGGTTTGATAGATTGTGCGGATCCAGAGTGCTGTTCGAGTACGTCTTTTTTAATATTAATTATTATAAATTTGTTTTGAAGTATACTTTCCTACTTTTTGGTTCATTAAAATATGCGAATATACTCTGTATTCACTTATGTCTGCACTTATTTCAGGTAAAAGCTGTGAAGGCAAACAATTATGCTTTTCAGCATCAGATCCACAAGACATCCTCCTTCGCAAACAACCGCCAGCAGTTACGGCCTCTTTCTTTCAGAGAATGCAATTTTTAATAGAAGAAGAATCGGTTCAGAGTTATGCGCATAAAATTGCATTTAATGATAGGTAAACAAAAAATTTTAGTTCTAGGCTTTAATTAATTTTTTTTTGTTGGTTCACTTATGAGCCTTATGTTTGTGTTTGTGCTCTTTCTTTTCTTTATACTATTAATGCTAACCTATTGTATCATTTGTTCACTTTTGTGCTGCAAGTCTTCTCTTTTGGAGTCGTTTCAACGACAGGTTAGTGGCAGCCAATCATCACATTCTTATTTCATAAGTTAAAATAATAAATCTTTTTTGCATAAACTTAACAAAACAAACACTGTTTACTCAAACATTCATTTTTTCATTCTTTTGAAACCATTGAAAATCAGAATAAATTATATTTTTAAAAGTTATTAAAGAGTTGAACAAATCTTATAATTTAAATAATTTTCATTAAAGTCGTGCTTCTGTAATACGCGGACAAGTTGTCAATCATGGCGGACAAGGAATAACTGGTGTGCGCGTCGGTGTGGCTACAGATCCAATGCTAGGCTTCACTTTGACTCGCGATACGGGTTGGTTCGATCTGATGGTGAACGGCGGCGGAGCTGTAACTCTTCATTTACAAAGAGATCCATTTCGACCTCTGCAAAGAGTAGTAATGGTTCCGTGGAATGAAATTGTAGTCATTGATAGAGTCATCTTAGCTGTTGATGAACGCGGAAATGATAACCAAAAATTTGGTATTTGTATGGATCACGACTTCGACAACATGAAGCCCACAGTATTGGCCACTTGGAAACACACATTCCAAGGCGGCTGTTCTTCCAATTCAGCACTTCTGGCAGAATCACAAGTAGTTCAGGAATCTTTGCCAATACCAGGAACTGACTTGAATCTAGTTTATCATTCCTCACGAGTCAACGGATATCTTTCAACAATTGAATTACAATTAACACCAGAAAAAATCCCACAATCGCTTCGTTTGATTCATCTCAAGATTGCTATCGAAGGAATATTATTCGAAAAGACCTTCGAAGCCGACCCTATGATTATGTTTACGTATGCCTGGAATAGAAGAAATATTTATAGACAGAAAGTATTTGGTTTGGCCACAGCTATGGTTCACATTGGATATCAATATGTGAGCTGTGCCAACACTATTTGGGACGTTCAGACCGTTCAACTGGCCGGACATGACATGTTTATATCAGAAATCGGTGGTTGGAATCTAGATATACACCACAGATATAACTTTCACGAAGGAATACTACAAAAGGGCGACGGAACTAATGTCTACCTTAAACAAAAATCCAAAGTTATGTTAACAACAATGGGTGACGGACAACAACGACCGCTTCACTGCCCTTATTGTAATGGAGTCGCTAAAGATCAAAGACTATTAGCTCCGGTGGCATTGGCCTCAGCGCCTGACGGAAGTATTTATGTCGGAGATTTCAATTTAGTTCGAAGACTCAAAACCGATGGAACCGTTCAGACTGTTATCGAGTTAAGCGAATCTTCAGTCGCTTATAAATATCACTTAGCAGTTGGTCCAATAGATGGCAAATTGTATTTCAGTGATCCTGAAAAACATCAGATTTTACGCGCCATTACTTTAGACCAACCGATAGATCCCAGAAATAATTTAGAGATTGTGGTCGGGACTGGAGTTAAATGCCTTCCCGGAGATCGAAGTGCTTGTGGCGATGGCCGACTTGCGCGCGACGCCAGACTTTCATATCCTAAAGGCCTCGCCATTGCGTCCACTGGAGAGATATATGTGGCCGACGGAACCAATATTAGATATGTTGACCCGCAAGGAGTTATTCACACTTTGATTGGTGATCATTACCATAAGTCTCATTGGAAGCCTCTTCCATGTTCGGGATCTATTCCATTACAGAAAGTAGCGCTTCGGTGGCCAACACAGCTTTCAATTTCACCCATTGATAATTCACTTCATATACTCGATGATCATATGGTACTTAAACTGACACAAGACCGTCGTTTGCGGGTTATCGCCGGTCGACCATCTCATTGCTCGTCTGTCATCACTGGCAATCAGGAAGAAGTACCAAATGGAGAAAATGGAGAATCTCTTGCATCGTAAGAAATGTTCACTTATTGTTTTATACAAACTTTTATTAATAATTTTATATTTGATTTAAATCAATTGTAGGCAAGTCTTTCTCGAAACGCCTCAATCAATCGCATTCGGACCGAACGGTGATCTCTATATCGCAGAAAGTGATTCCCAAAACATAAACAGAGTTCGAGTGGTAACGGCTTCTGACAATAAAATAAGTCGTTTTGCGGGCGCAGATATTAAGTGCTCGTGTATGGACATCGCATGCGAGTGCTATTCATCAGACCTGTTGGCCATTAACGCCAAAATGAGTACAGTTTCGTCAATCACTGTGACCCCCGATGGACGGCTTCACATCTGCGATCAGGAGAACCTCCGCATCCGCACTGTCTTATCACCGCTTCCGCAACAAAACGCACAAAATGGAGAATATGAGATCGTGTGGCCGCTCACTAATGATGTTTATGTATTTAATAGACACGGACAGCACCTGATGACCAAATCTGTTCTGACCGGTCAACCAATATATACCTTTAGTTATAACGTAAACACATTAAATGGCAAATTAAGTACAGTTACTGATTCGGCCGGTAATAAACTTTATATTCTTCGAGACTATAGTAATCAAGTGAAGAGTATTGAGAATAGTCAGGGAGGAAAATGTCGATTATCAATGTCTCGCTTAGGAATGTTGCAGTCGTTCACTACACCCGACAATTTCGTCACTAAATTCACATACTATGGCAGTACCGATGCTTTATTGGCCACAAGAACTGATTCTTGGAGTAGTTCTGTTAGTTATCATTATGACGAATACGGAAGATTGACGCGAGCCATAAGACCATCGGGTGATATCATTGAAATGAATTATAAGCTCGGAATCGATGGCGCGAAGGTTTCCATTGACAAAAACGGAAAAGAATTGATGAGACTTAAGATAAAAGGATCAGAAGTGAGTTCTATTGCTAATAGCGATGACGAACAAACACTTATTTTGCAAAGGATTAGTGCCAAAGACTCTAAATTGACTATTAAATCAAGTGATACAAGTATTACAGAAATCGAATCATTAGCTTCTCCAGTGATCGGCGATTTATGGCCCAAATTAGCGGAAACGTGGCCTTTGCCGTCGCGGATGAGAAAGATTGCCAACGATGAGACCAATCAAAGAATAGAGTGGAAGCATTACGTGCGCAGAGGCGGCAAAGATAGACAATCTTCTGATAAACGTATAGTCACTGTCGGCAGAAAATTAAAAATAAACGGCGAAACACTTTTAGCCGTGGAATACGATCGCGATTCTCATCAAGAATTACTATTAGACCAATCAATGAAACCTATCGTTACCGTCAACTATGATTCAGTCGGCCGACCACTCAAATGGACGTCTAGTCATAACTTAACTTCAGTCGCCCTCGAATATGATAGATTCGGAAGAATGTCGAGTTGGTCTCGCGGACAGCTCTCCATTACAATGCAATACGACATGAACGGGCGTTTGGCAGAGATCAGACACGCAGACAAAACGGGAAGAATGTACAAATACAGTGATAGCGCCAGTTCTCCCAATGAGATAATAGAGCCGAGTGGTAGCAGATATTTAGTTCAATACGACTCGAGCGGTGGCATCACTGCTATAATCACTCCTGCGGGTCATAGACATGAGATCGGGCGACAAACATCGCTCGGTTTCTATAAATTGCTTTATTTACCGCCAGGAATGAAAATGCCTTATATTCTTCATTATGACGATTCCGGTCGTGTTATCGCCAAACTATTGCCCGAAAATTCAGGCCGAGTTGTAATGATTTATAATCAAAACGGTTTAATCGATACTAAATTTAGTGGAGCAGAAAAAACAGAGTTTACTTATCATGACGGAACTGATCTGATCAAATCTGTGGCCAAACAGTTCACAGACTCCATGGATTTTAGAGTCGACTTCAGATATCACGGATCACTTCTTAAAGAGGAAAGACATCGATTTGGTGCCAGATCTGCATTCAATAGCTATAAACTTAGATACAAATATACTTCAGGAAAGGTGTCTGAATTGGAGTTTGAATTACAAGGCCGTGGAGTTGAGACCCGAAAATATAAACGAAACTCAGCCACAGGTGTCACAGAAGGTATCGATGGCTTCGCTATTGTTCGAAGAAATGTTAATTCGGTTCAAATCACAGATGAAAGATCTATGAAAACCATTGGAACAGACGCTTATGGCCGTATAGTTGTGATCACTCTTTCCATTTGGAATAAAGAGCTCTTTTCACAAGTGATTCATTATGAAGAACACAGATCCAGAATAAGCGAATCAAGAATGAGATTCGGCAATAACTATCTTATGGCAAATTACAGCTATACTGTCGACGGATTTATTGAACAAGTGATCACTACATCGGTTGTCAGTAAATATATTTATGATATCGCTGGAGATGTTAAGAGTGTTTGGGAGGGCGACACACATATGACCATCAGGTATGCACTCGTTATTATCTAGTTTATCTATATTTGTATTATTTATATTAATATTTGTTGCAATTATTATAAACTTTGTTGAATTAAATCTAACAGAAGAGACGAATCGGGTCGGGCCAAGGGTTTCGGTGATGGCTCTGACTTGTATGTCATCGATGAAAGAGGCTTTATTATAAGCAGAGGTCAAGACAGATATATTTGGAACTCAAATGGCGAACTTCTATCTGTTACTAAAGATGATCAGCGAATAGTCAACTATTATTACGATCACAATCAAAGATTAGTGGCTCGAAAGGAGTCTTCTGGAAATGTGACGCAATTCATATACGATGAAACTCAACCCTCAAGAGTGACCCACTGTGTTATGGATGGAAGAATTATTGGCTTCATTTATGACATAAACGGCCATTTAGTGGCCATGAGTGTTGAGGGGACTAAATATTATGTTGCGAGCGATCATTTGGGAACACCTATTGCTGTCTTCAATTCAGACGGAGTTTTAGTAAAAGAAATAGTGCGTAATGTTTGGGGTAAAGTGATTCGTGACTCCAATTCTGGATTCTGGCTGCCAATTGACTTTAGAGGTGCGATTCGTGACCCAACAACAGGTTTGGTTCACTTTATTGGCGGTCGTGTTTATGACCCACTGATAGGCCAATGGCTTACACCCAAATGGGATCAAATCGAGACATTAGTCAAAAGTCCTGAAAAGTTACATTTGTATAGATTTCATAATAACAATCCGCTTAATATAAATTCAGACGACTCGGAGACACTGATGACAGACTTGTCTTCGTGGTTGCCCTCATTAGGCATCGATATTAATGAAATATTTCCTAAAGACAATTCACAATTAGTTCGCGAAACTGTTCCTGTAATTTCTGGGCTCGAGTGTCAATCATTATCATTATTATCTCTATTCCATAAATTATCAATGACTCCAAAGAGTGGAGTACGCGCTCAGAACAACATATTAGGACATTTCGAGATCGCAAACTTGCCCTCAACCATGTCTTCAGTGATTATCTCAAGAGGAAAATCACAGACTTTAGTGACCAGTGTTGAGAGCGAGACCAGTCCTATGATTAGTTCAGTGCTCACCTCTGTGTTCAACTCTACGCAATCGCTCGCAATCTATTTACCACATCAATCACAAGACGAATTCTTTTTTATACAGCAAGACATTAGTAGATCTCAACCAGATTTGGATCAATTGCAGCGTTTAGGGTCAATGGTTAATGTGACGCGACTTTCAGACGATAGCTCTAGTCATACATTGATGGCGAGCGGCAACCTTTTACTAAATGTTAGATATGGAGTGACCAGTGATGAAGAACTCCGAAGAGTCACTCGAATGGTTAGGAGGAGAGCAGTCGAGTCCGCCTGGAAGAGAGAGTCCAATTATGTCAGGCTTGGCTTTAGAGGCTTTGCTAAAACTGATTGGACTACTGAAGAAAGACAAGAATTACTCAATACCGGAATGGTATCCAAGTATTTTGGAACTGATATCCATGGGATAGAAAGGTATCCCCAATTGGCTGACGATCCAAATAATGTAGTGTTTCGTCGCGATTCGCAAACTAGAAAACGACGGAACCGTTCGCGACGTCAAAAGTCATCGACACCTTATAATATAATGTCTATTGTAATTAATTCCTAATTACTTCAACTTATTTCTAACTAATAAGGGCTCGTCCTTAAAGTACGTACACAACTGAGGACGAGGGAGGGATCCAAAAACTCTAATTTTGTGCGTACGTACTTTAAGGATGAGTCCTAACTAATTTAACACAAATACTCCTTTAATTGTTTTTAATTTGCTTTTTTGTAAATGTATTTTTATTAATCATTTTTGTAAATAATGTACAGAATGTTTGTTGCGATTGACGATTGATATCATTTTAAATATATATACAGACAGACAGACAGACAGATATACAGACACTTATGAAAGAATATTATTGTGAGAGAAAGTATTATTCGCTCTGTTTATCTTCAAAATAATGAAACAAAAGTCAATTTATAATATATTTTATACCGAATAAAAACTACCAATTATTACAAATAATAATTGTATTCCAGAGTCAAACATTTGATCCAATAAAATGTTAAAAATCACGTAAACTTTGTATTTATTAATCATTTCAACTTTTAATACGGTATAAACTATTTTACAATAAATTCAACTAAAGCTACACTTTTTTAAAGGATAAAAAACAAGATATTTTTCTTAATATTAACACGGATTGTATTTTTGAAGTGAACCGAGATTTTAAATCACTTTTAAAAAATAATTTTTAATTAACATAATATTTAAGACAAAAATTTTTGGAAAATACTCAAAAGTTCGGTGAGTTTTTTAAAAATCACTTCAAACTTAATATTTTGCTTATAATTAATTAAGTTTTTTGCGTAAAAACTGAAAGTGTTTTGAAATTTTTGAAAAGCATTACAGTTTTAAATCTGCATTTATTATATTTGAGTTAATCATAAAGAGGGCCTCGGGTTTTGTATGAGAGGTCTGCCTACCTCACCGATTGTTTTCAAACTTTTTCTATAGATTTAT
>JAQGAN010000316.1:0-11722 GCA_034697745.1 Nothrus palustris
TACACTCAATACAAATAGTTTCCAATATGCATATTCTCGGTATTTATTCTAAAAACAATAAATAATTTTTTTACTGATACTAAAAATATTGAAATTGAAACCTACTTTCATAATAAGCAATTTTTATCATATTTAATCAATTTTAAGCGAAAACATTTGTGAAATTATGTGTTTTTCGGTGAAATTCGGTGAACTGTTACATTTGACCGAAAGCGTTTTGTGATATTCGGTGAAATTCGGTGAACTGTTACATTTGACCGAAAGCGTTTTGTGATATTCGGTGAAATTCGGTCTGTGACCGAAATCGCACATCACTAAATATAATGAATGAGTTGTTGAAACTCAACTTTGAAAAACTTTCATCACTAACATTTATTTTAATGAATATTATTTAAAATTAAGAAATAATTGACTAATGAAAGAAACCATTGAAATTAAAGCCTTATTTTCATTGATTTGTTTTCTAAAAAATACATTTCATTTACAAATGAATACTTTATTTGAAAAATATTCTCAAAGGAATAAAAGAAAGAACAAAACGATTGTAACTTTATATACTGTAGCTATAAATAAGTTTTATTTAAACTCATTATGAGTCTTAACCAACTGGGGATGCGATCGTTTATCAAAAACTAGACATCAAAATCGAAAATTTTGCTTTTTTAAAAAATATTGTATTTTATTTAGCTTTTGAAAAAGGCTAACATTGATATCTATAATTTATCTCTCGTTTCACACATTTTGGATCATTTGTCTTATTCTTTTTTTTAGTTAAAAAACTTAGTTTTCTTTTTGTTGAGCACTATATTTATGAAATTTTATGTTATTTTATGAAATTTGATCAAATTTGATGAAACTTTATGTTATTTGATGTCGTTTTGAGTATTTTAAAAAAAGTGTTATTATTGTTGCAGTGGTTCAACAGCATTATATCGTGGAAGTATACGATGAATTCGTGATTGACGGCAATACAGGAGTGATTCGATGCCATATTCCAGGATTTATGAAAGATTTTGTAGATGTTGTTTCTTGGATTGAGGACCAAAACACTCTAATACAAGCGAATGATCTGCCCGGTAATATTCCACACAAAAAATAATAAATTACACTCTTTTTCTCAGTCTTAACATTAAAAAACGAAGACAAAGGGAAACAGAAATATATAATGACACTATTACAAGACGTAAACTTATTACTTTTGTCTGTTCTGGTATTGTTGGACCATATTTTAGGCGATCGCTTCAGTGTATTTCCGACCGGAGAATTATATATACGTCGTGTTCAACAAACTGATGCCTTAAAACATTTTCGCTGTCAAGTCAGACATAAATTAACCGGTGAAGCTATGGTTAGCACTAACTCTGGACGACTTTTTGTTAATGGTATTTAAATCTTTAACTATTTCTTTATGAGTTTCTATTTTACTTCACGTGAAATCACGACAAAAAGCTATGCTTTGCTATAATTCTTGTTTTATTTGACATTAAATGTGGGCATAAATTTCGATTGCACTCTAAAAAAGCTATATTTTCTATATTCCGGAAGTCGAATGTCGAAAGTCGAAAGTCGATTCCATGACCACAAAAATGAGTGTTTTTAATGTTTTGAATGTAACCACAATACTGCTTCTCATTTGTTATTGTTTTGAAGAACTATTTTGTTTCTAACCTTAAAATTGCTATTAAGTCTCTCATTGTTATAAATATATGCAAAGGATATGCTGTAAATGCGTTCGTTTAACATTTCAATAATAATTTTCATTCTTTAGATTCAATTAACTTAAACGTTTACATCCAATATAAAATCTTTTATTACATTCTTCTTTCTAAACAATAAAAATTAATTTGAAAAATTTCTTATGTGAAACTTTTATACAATTAGTTTGCATAACATTTAACTATTGATACACTAATGAGCGAATAAACTAAAACAAATTACTCTTTTATGCTCTTTTACAATAACAATTTCTATACAATTTCTTACTCAAAGTAATGCTTCTCATTATATAACTTAGAATATTATAATATTATTACTCAAATTATCAAATAAACTAAATTTAATTGCAATTTTTGGTATATCAAAATTGTTAAGGGCTCACCACTTAGTACGTACGCAGCTTGGGGGAGGGAGGGGTCTATCAAAAGCGTACAGACCTTAAACTCTCATAGAAAAATAGCAGAAAATAGGTGTCAAAATGTATACGGGGGGAGGGAGGGGTCTAAAAACCTACATTTCTTGCGTACGTACTAAGTGAATGAGTTCTAATATGAAAAATGCATTTTACAGATCCATTAAATAACAGTCCACCGAGAATTACAGACAGTAAGCCTGTAGTTATTGCTAAAGAAGGCAATAATGTGGAGCTCGGGTGTGCAGCACAAGGATTTCCAATACCGACCTACACATGGCATCGAAACGCACAACCAATTAGACAGATAGCCTTCAATCGTGTTCAACAATTTGATGGATCGCTAAGAATACGTCAAGTATTAATCTCAGATTCTGGTATATATCGATGTAATGTTAATAATAGTGTTGGATCTGAAATGATCGAAACTCGACTTATAGTTACGGGTAAGTGAGGCTGCAGTATATTCACGAATGAGTATAACAATTGTTGACATACTATATATTATACTAAGTTTGAGTGAGTCCTAGTATTGACCAATGAAGCAAAATTACCACATCATTATTATTATATGAAAAGTTACTTTCATAGCTTCACACTTTGAAACTAGTTATACAAATATATAGCAAACATTGTTCCGCATATTAAGTGTATTAATCCATCAAAACCTATTTAATTCTATGTTATTGAAGACATTAAAATGAGTGAACTTCTTAGTGAAGAGAATTAGTGAAAAGAACCTCTACTTGAAGTTTTACAGTTTAATTATTGCAATTTTGAATAAGAATCAATTTTGTGCTCAGCCATTGTGTGAAAGCATTTCTACTCTCTTTCCCAATTCTTTATCTTTATCTCATATATAACTTATATATATATATAATGTATAACTTATACGGTTCTCAAACAGACTCTTCCGGCCGATAATTTGGAATTGTGTGTCGAGTCAGACAATCCTAAACTTATATGCGATATCATTCATATAATTTCCTAACACTATTACTATGAGAATTGAAAAAATGTCTTTTATTGTACGATAGCTTCACTTTCCGCTGAAATTGATCCGCGATTGCAAAGAGTTGACGTCGGAAAGAGTGTTCAACTCAATTGTACGGTCTCTGGAACTCCAATTGTTTCACTGGAATGGTTACACAACGGCCAACCAATTGTGACAAACTCTAGAATAAGATTATTATCGAGAGATGTATTGCACATCTCTAATGTCGAGCGACGCGACAAAGGCATGTATCAGTGTTTGGCTCAAAATGATTTCGATTCAGCTCAGGCTCAGTCGCAAATAGAACTCGGAGGTAAGGAATGAGACCAATCATGAGACCAATCATTATATGTTACTTAATCAAAATTCAACGCATAGCTCACTATTGCAATTGTAGTCTTATATTATTTGGTTATATTTTCTTTATTCCTCTCATTTATATCATCGAACATAAAGACGATGCGCCACAGTTTTTGTCCACATTTGCAGAGCAAACATTACAACCAGGACTACCGCTTTCATTGAAGGTAATTAGCGATACAATCATTGCGATTACTAATTAAATAATTCAATTTTAAAACTTGCTTTCACTTCCATTTCATTGCACAACATCTGTGTTTACATAGAGTTCGCATTAAATTTTGTTTTAAATGGTGTTTTTCCTAAATATAACTTTTATAATAAGATAACTTTTGGTTCAACTTTAAATTCAAATTTAAAGCCGAGTCCTTTGTTTTTCTAAAATTGCAAAACAATCGTTTGACAATAGGATTATAGACAATAGAAACTCATTCAGAGCCTGTTTATCGAATTGCTTTTCTAACTTATAGATCAGATCCTAAACACAAAAGACACAAAAACAAAGCCATTGCATGAGACGAATGTAATAATCTGTTATCCATTTGTATAATATAGACGTTAGAGGCAATCATTGCCACAAAATTTGCTAAAAATTCGTGTGAATCACAAGTCATAGCTTTAAATTGACATTTCATTGTTGTCCTCTTGAAAAAAGCAAATAATCGATTCCAATGAAGAAAAGAATCCCATCCTTTACACTTGTTTTAAACACTATTATAAATCATGAAAAAAGCTTTTGAGTCCATTGTTCGAGACGTTAGCTCTTCTTATTTTTGATTTTTGAAAAAGTAATGCGCATTCAATTTATTTGATGCCATTCTTTTCGATTATACCTTATATATAGCTTTAGAGATAAGTTTCAGAACTCGAAACCCTGTAAATCAAAGTTTGCAATTATAATTGAATTAATAAAATTCATTTGAGTGAATCTCCTCTTACATTCAAGTGATTCTCACAGTTATAGATATGTATCATATTTTTTTATATCATTTATTCAGTAAGCTTTTAGTGAACATAAATTTGATTATAAATAAGTTTGTTATACAATTTGTAGCTTATCTTAAAGTGAAGCTCAACTGACTTATGTTTTCTTAATTATGATTTATGACTTGTCCTAATAATTATTGTAGAGAATAAGTATATTTGCTAATTATGAGTCTAAATAAGTCTTATTGTTCTGCACTATAATTAGCTCAAAAAGCGTCTTCTTTAATAAAACAGATAATATTGTGCTTATTATTAATAGTGGTTAGTATTGGAATCTCAAACACATCTCAAATTCTATTCTTCTCCTTCCAAAACTTAAGTTTCAAAGAGAATCAACAAAAAAGTGGTTTCAATTACCATATATTATAGTAATTGTCATTGTCTTGACATATGTTAACTCTCAGATCTGACTTTTATTGTACAGTGTGTGGCGTCAGGCAATCCCATACCACAAGTGACTTGGCATGTCTTCGATGGTATACCAATTCCTGACAATTCGAGATACAGAACTGGTGACTACGTTACTCGTGAAGCACTCCTTGTTAGTTATGTCAACATTTCCAATACTATCCCTGAAGGTAACAAAATATAAGTCTATTAATAAAGTGAACTTTTTAATTAGTTAAGTGAATCTGTTATGTAAACAGATGGAGGATTATATACATGTACGGCAGCGAGTGATGTCTCCACTATTAGACACAGCGCTAGAATTAATATATATGGAAAACCAAGCGTAAGATCAATGCTTAATATGACTGCTGTGGCCGGTGAGAGAATGACACTCATGTGTCCAACGGGTGGATATCCTATTGATACCATTATTTGGGAAAGAGGTAACTAAACAATGTCCAGTTTTTCAATTTACTCAATTGGTCGATAAGATTAATTCAGATAATATTACTTATAGCTGAGCTCTTCTTTAGTGTTGAGTTGAAAATAAACGATCATTTTTTCGTTGGAAACATTCTATTGTATTGAATGAAAGATAAACATTGTTAGCACTTATCAATTAAATGTCTACAAAATTATAGTATAAGGCTTTTGACGCTTTTTCCATCTATTCTATTAGCAAAAGTAAAATCACAATCTGTTTCTGTGACACATATCTCACACTCTTTCATGACTTCCTCAGCACATACTTTTGTGAGATTTGTCTCAAATGCTTTATTCAAAATATTCTTTGTTTAGTTTACGCCTAATTAATGAATGGATGATAGGCTCAGTTCAATGACATATTTGTGCCATAAATTAATTTGAATTGCGTTAATTTGATCATCAGACCAAAAAGGAAGTTATCATTTTTAATATATTGACGTGACGTACGTTTGTTACTATCGCTAACATGTTATTAACTGCAAACTCCTATCTTTGTAAATGACACTTAAGGGCAACCTTTTCTACATGAGCTCACTTTACGCTCTGAGAGATAAAAATTGTGTTTCACTGTAAACCTCACGTTAGAGTCTGTCAAGAGTTTGCAAAAACAAGAATAAGAAGTTGTCTTTAAAAGCAAAAACATAGCTCTAATATAGTTATTTTATAATCGTTTCAAAATTGAAACCTAAGCTAATCGTATTTTAATCTGATGGTTATTTATATGAGAAACAAACAGAACCGACAAGTGTCTCATTTTTAGAAAAATATATTCACTCAATTCTTCAATTTGTTTCTTTTTAAACTATAAATCCTATTAAAAAAAAACTCTTACCAGAATTGCTTCATATTTTTCAATTTAAACTGAACTCAGTTCTGAAATCCAGATCTGAGATGAGTTTGAGAGATCCAGTATTTTCTAATTTTGAATTTAGATCTTAAAAGTCAAATAAATAAGTATTGTTTTAACATTTATCTGTTTCAGAGAATGTTCGTCTTCCATATAACCATCGACAGAAAGTTTTCCCAAACGGAACACTATCTGTGGTCGATCTCGAAAGAGCCACAGATGAAGGCAAATATACTTGTATTGCGCGTCAAACTAAAGAATCGAAGAGTTCTCATGGAAGTCTTTATGTTCAAGTATTGGGTTAGAAAAAACTTTTATTTTATTAAAGACTCTTTTTATTGCATTTCATAAATATTTAATAAATGGTAAACGCCTCGACGTTTTCCCATTTGTGCTCTTTTGGGACATTAATGGCAACGCTTATTGTTATGAAATATAAACTGCTATTAAAATTCGTATTTGATATGATATGCATATGTTTTCTAACAGATAAGAAAAAGTCTATTAATTATTTCTTCTCTTTTTTAGTTTAATTTTTAAAAAAATAGTTTTTGAACAAAATAATTATGCAATAAAACTATATATTAAAAATTTTAAGCCTTTTTCCTAAATGACCGAATCTTCTAATCATTTAATGTTTTCAAATACTAATGACGGTTATTATTGTTTTGTTGAGATAATCGTCACAATTATAGCATTTTCACTAAAATAATAAATTATCACACAATGGATATTATTTTTGAACAAAGCATTTAAAAAATATTTAATCGTCTTTTGGAAGCTGAAGTTAACAAAAAAACTTTGATCTGTCTTTCAGTTCGTCCTATAATTGAACCGTTTATTTTTCCAAAATCTTTACATCAATCACAACGATATAATTTGTTATGTACTGTTATAAAAGGCGATCAACCCATTCAGGTATCTATTTTACGATTCATTCTCGCTTTAATCACTATTATTATAAATGACATTAAAAATTAATGTGAATTGCGATATCTCTTTTTCTTTCCTTCTCTTATGATTTTAAACTTTTTAAAAAAATAGATTGAATGGCAAAAAGATGGCAAAAAGTTAACTAATGGATACTTACAAAAAGTGAATCTAATACATGTGACAGAATACTCTCTCACTCTAGCATTTGAATCAGTACAACCTGACCATAGAGGTATTGAATTTTTGCTTCTAAAGTCATTATCAAATAATATGGTATTCACTTTTTCAATATATCGTTGTTTGCCTTACAGGCAATTATACATGTGTGGCGTCAAACGCAGCTGGAAGTAGTAGTCACAGCGCAAATATGATAATTCATGGTATATCTACTTCTTTATTAAAAACTTGATTATTATATATGATAAACATTTTTATATCTTAGAGGCTTTACCTTAAGACCATTTATTGTTGAGCTTTTTAAATGAAAATATATCATATTTTTTGTTTCTTTGAATATACGCCGAAATTATATTTAAATGATTTTTTAGCCCAAAATTTAATTTACCCTAAAGTGATGCCTAAATTTTTTATTAATATTTTCATAAATTTAATAATATTCTTATATGAAAATATTGTTTTTCTTTATTTTTTATGTGTCTCCAAACTCTTATATAATCTTATAGTTGAATACAAGGAAAAAGTTTAATATAAAGAAAAATTGGTAAACTTGACTAAACTTATTATTTTTATTTTGCTTATTATTAAAGTTCCCCCGCGTTGGAGAATAGAACCAATTGATACTTCAGTTGTGAAGGGAAAGAATGCTATTATCGATTGTGATACTGATGCATATCCTCCACCTATTATAAGTTGGTCAAGAGCTGAAGGTAAGCATAAAGAGCTTAGCGTATATTTTATAATAATATTGAAAAGATTTTCACCAAATCGTCATTTTAAAGCGATAACAATAACTATAAAAAAGTGTTTCGAAGCGTAAGAGAAGCTTATTATAGAGTACTCAACATAAAAATCAAATACCGATAAGTATAGAAAACTGCGAGTCAATTGACTCAATATTTCTATCGTCATCTAATGATAGCAAATGGTATTCTTTATTTATAAATATGTTTGCCATTAAAGATTTCTTTCAAAAAATTAGTGCGAAATAAAAGATAGTTTAAGCTTAAAAAAGAAATATGAGATTATTCTCTTATAAATAAATTAGTTGTTTATTGCATTGTCACCAACTTTAGAATTAGATTTGAAACAGATTTCTTGTAATTTCTAATACAAAATTGTATTTTTAAATAATTTATCGAAATTTTTTGCTATAAACTATTTTTATTTCTTATTTTTATTAAAATGATAGCATTCAAAGTTATTTCATAATTTTTCATTAATAATTCAATATAATATTTATAAATGTGTTGAGCTCTCTGTTTGAAGTGGAGCTTTACTTGAAGTTGCAAAAAATGCTAGCATTTGCCATAACTCGAAAGCCACTTCACTGTATAACACACTATACTTGTGTATTGTTTTATAAAAGTGTATTTCTAAGGGAATTCTACATAATATTTGGTTTTAATTAGATTTTGTTGTAAATTACGTTAACATTTGTATTTACTTCACATTTTGATTTCACGTATTGTTAAAAAATTGTGAATCTTATGGCTAATACTTAAAGAAAAAATCATTAAATTATATATATTTTTATTAATGTTTTTCAATTTTTGAAGTTAATCGAGAATATGAAAAAATATTGATTAAAATTTTTGCTTTTCAGCCGAATATATATTACTTTCTAATTTACACTCTTGTCTCTGTCAAACTCCAGAAGATATGAGCTTTGCTCACAAATCCAGAAACAATAGTAATGCATAACAAATACATACGTTTAAAAGTTTCTTAACGAGTAAGCGCTGATGAATGATATAGAGATTTTTTTATATTAAATTCTTTTTTGTTGGAAAAATATCGGAAATTCCTTTTCCCATAAAAGGGAGCTTTGATTTTGATAAATACCCCTATTCTTTAATACATTAGTAAACATATTTTGAAATCGAAAAAATCTTAAAGATCCATCTTCTTCAATCCACTTTGAGACACGATTTATATCTACATAAATATTTGAAACTAAACCTTTTCAGTGTGAATGCCATCATATTTTCAGGATTACTCCGTGAGTCTCCCTCTGAGTTTAAGTCGATTACATCGAATTCCCATTTGCGTCCATATGAAAACGGATCACTAGCCATACACAACGCTCAGAAATCTGATACCGGCTATTATATGTGCGCCGCAACCAATGGCATCGGCCCTGGACTTAGTAAAGTCATCAAACTCACTGTCAATGGTATGTCTTGACAATTGATGCCAAAGGATTTGAGAAACTAATCAAATTGCTTATTGTAGCGAAATATTAGCAATAAGTCAATAAGACTTTAATAAACTTTTCTTATTTTTTAGTCGCAGCACATTTTGAGAATAAATTCAGAGCTGAAACGGTTAGAAAAGGACTCGAAGCCAGAATCAAATGCGATGGTATTGGAGACAAGTATGGCTTTATTTTTCTTATATTCTTATTTTATTGATATTTTCAAATATATATTTTTAACTCAACTGTAAATTATTTATTTGACTTTTCAGACCGATATCGATCAGTTGGCTTAAAGACAAGATGCCATTTAATCCAAGAGATGATTCCAGATATGAACTCATCGAATCAATAGTCGCCGATGGCATCAAATCGGAGATTGTCATTCGAAACGCCGATCGGCGCGACAGCGCTCTATTTAGTTGTATTACAACAAACAATTACGGACGCGACGACACGAATATACAACTTATTATGCAAGGTTTCTATATTAATGGATATTAATTACCAAATTATAGCTTATTATAATGGTTTCCACTTATTTTGATAGACATTTTTATCTTTACTTCAAATATCACTATTTTCTTTAGCAATTCATATGAAAAATAATTTTCAATTAATTATTCATAAAATAATTTTTGATCCGTAAAGCAAAAAAATGGCATTAAATTAATCTTCAATAATATGTAATAAAGAATGCAATTATTGTTAATTACCAGAACCACCTGATGCTCCGCCAGGGATCAGAGCCATGGAAAACGATGGCCGATCCGCACGAATTTCATGGTCTGCACCATATTCTGGAAATAGTCCAATCACTCATTATATGATTCAATATAAAGTCGACAGCGGTAAGTGTCGAGCCATTAGTTTTCTGTTATTAAATTACTTTTAGATTATATTTTTCTCTAAAATATAATCTAAACCTAAATTCGAAAGTAAAGAGAAAGAGAATGAACAATATTTTCGTTATTTGATTTTGAATCGTTAGATAAATGGACATCTCGTACGCCAAACGTAACAATATCAGCATCAGAAACATCAGTCCTGGTCGGAGGTCTACGACCCGTAACCAATTACCAGATAAGAGCATTTGCTATTAATGGACTCGGAAAGAGTGAGGCGACTGAAGTGATAATGCTTAAGACAATTGAGGAAACACCAGGAGGTCCGCCATTACATATCAAAGCCGTTCCTTTCAGCTCAAAGTCGATTAAGGTTAGAAAAAATGATATACTATTTATTTCTTTCCAACTTTTTTTGCGCCTTATTTTTAATGGCTTTCTATCCCTACGAATGAAAGCAATTCGATTATTATAACAGCTTTTGAAATAAACTAATTTGTGAATAAGTTATTTGATTAGTTTTAAGTTTTATTTAATTATTATTTAAAAATTATTAATTTTTTTATTCATAAAATAACTTATATTTTTTCAATTGAAACTTAGTTTTGTTTTATATATTGAGTTGAAAAGCTATTGAAGCAAATGCTTAACAAATTGTGTTAAAAGCAATGCATTAACCTATAGGTGAGTTGGAAACCTCCGCGAAAGGATTTACAATACGGAACTATTCGTGGTTATTATGTCGGATATAAAATAGTTGATTCTGGAGATCCTCTGGAAATAAGCAGTGATTTTGTTTATAAAACACTTGAAGTAAAGAGCGATGGATTTGTTGAAGAGTGCACTGTCTCTGAATTGAAGCGTTCGACCAAATATAAAATTATAGTTCAGGCTTATAATAGCAAAGGAGCCGGTCCTTCATCAGAGCCAGTCTTAGTCAAAACTTTAGAATTGGGTAAGTCTTGGCTTTTAATCTCGAAATGTTATTTCCTCTCCTTTTCCACTCGATTATTCGCAACTGAATCTCATTTAGAGTTTGGAATTATTTAACATATAATTATTTAAACTCCAGATCAATGTTTTCCTAAATTAAATTTGCATTAATATTGTTTACTACTTAGCGATTGGTTATCTTTCATACATTAGTACTTTAAATATATTTTAAATATTCATATATTTATACCAAAAATAAATCTCATTTTATTATTAATTCATTTACCGCTTAGTTGAAGCTATTCTACATTCAATGATTATATAATTTATTCGTTTATTATTCATTTTCGCAATGTGTTTGATATCTGACATATAAATACATTGAAAAAGGTTTACTATCAGTAATGGTGCAATTTATTTGTTAATTAAATTCATTATTTGCGAT
>JAQGAN010000317.1:0-11713 GCA_034697745.1 Nothrus palustris
GAAAGACTTCTTTAAATTAGAAAATTTTAATTTTTATAAAAAAAATATTACTATTAAAAGCCAAAATAAATTTAATCAAAAATTTTACATTTTATTTTGAATATACCGATAAACTTATATCGGTAAATACGGGTCAAAACATTTATAAAAGAACTATATATTTTACGAATAGTATTTTCAGTATAAGAAAATATTTAAAGAAAATATCATTTGATTTAATGTCTTTTTTGTATTCAAAGTACAGTATTTCAGAAAACTATTGTCATCTCATTCAATAATTTTACAAAATTTAAGCCATATATTGAGAATGTGCTGTATTATAAGTACAGAATAAGTTAATCTTTAGCAACAATTTGTGATTTACTTTCACTATTTAGAGCTCAAAGGATATTATTAAAAATTTAAAACGATATTCTGTAAATCAATAACTGAATAAATGAATAAATGAACAATACATATAACTTATTTGAATTGATATTTGTTACAATAGTTTTGTTTTAATTATTGCTTAAATCGTGAACACATTGACAATTGACCGTAAGTTATGGTCCATAACAGTTATTGTATGTTAACTTATCTTTGCGAACAGCTTTTCACTTTTATGAAATTGAATAAATCAAAGTAAATAAGCTCAATATCTGATCAACATTTGAATCATGAAATTAATTTATCCTTAAAATATTAATCCACATTTCTAAATAAATGGCTCTTTCAACCATCTTATTGTATTGGACCGCGGTTTTAATTATTTTTCTTGTTTGTCTCTATAGTCTAAAAAGGCTGTTTCAGCTCAGTTTGATTGTACATTTAGTTTGTTAAATCATTTCGGCTAAGTTCTAATGCAGTTCAACTCAGCTTAAGCTCAGAGTTTTTAAGCTGATGATCGACTCAATAAATGTCGAAAAAAAGATGCTGCTATTAAGTTGACCATATGACATATATCACATTGCTAGCTAACTATAATGGCATAGTTTCTACCATTAAGAAATTGTGTTGAATTTGAGCTTTCGAATGTAAATAGTTTTTACTAAATGCTGTAATGATAAAAATGGTCTGGTACGTCGTCTCAACACTCAATCTCTCGACATTCATTGTCTCCACACTCATTATCTCGACAGTCTCTATAACTTAACTTAATTTAACTTAATTTAATATATTTTAACTCGATTAAACCAAATTTGGCCTAATTATATCTAACTTAACTTTATTTAAGCATACCTAAACTAACCTTTAATTATATAATTAACCTTAACTAACCTAACCTAACTTATCTAACCTTATCCAAACTAACTAAACCTAAATTCACTTGTCAAGACAACGTACTGTACAATCTTTTCATAATAATACTTTCATTTAGTTGAAAAAAACATATATATTTATAATGAATTAAACTTAGAGATTAAACTTTCTATAACTACAATAGTTTTGAATATCTCCAAAATGACTAATATGAAGATATAATGATAAATTATCCATAAGTTGGAACATATTATTTCAACTGCTTTGCTTTTAGAAAATTTGCCTAAAATTGTGACTTTAATCCCCGCCACCGTTTTATTATGTAACGATTGTAATGTCGAGACATTATGTGTAGAGAAAATGAGTGTCAAGACAACGACGCGTATCCTATAAAAGTCCATAAATCCCTCTATATCTGGAATTATGAAAAACAAAACTTCAGTGTCCTTTATATGTTTAGGAGAAATAAAAATCAATTAGTAAAATCTTTAACAGTTTTATATCTTTCTTAAGCATCTTTTAAATACATAACCTCTAACTTAGTTGTCAATAGTTACCAATTCAAGATTTATCCATATCATTACATTGAACATAAGAAGACAAAGAACATAATTTTTTAAATTATTTAGTTAATTAATTAGAACTAATTATTTGTATTAATATCTAGGATTTTTGAAAATAAAATTTAATGTTGATTTGATTTGTAACTTAAGTATTAAAATTTATCGATTAATAAAATAAATAGTTTATTTTAATTTTTGATCAAATTGAGTTGGATCAAATATGATAAAATATTTCTAAACAAGTATTTCAGATAAAGTAAAATAGATAACATATTAAAGATGAGACCATGTTTTGGCAATTCTCTTTTAAAGAATAGAATCATAAAACTTTGAATAATATTGCATAAAGACTCAGAAAACTTTTTTGAAAGAAGTTTAGCTAGATAAATTTTTCTCCTATATTTATGTTGTTATTTATTTAAAATAAAGTTCATTGTATACTATATTGTATTTTTAATTAGATGAGTAATTATAGTAAAATAAAAAGTAATTCCCAATGTTATGATTTCTAATTTTGATTTTTAAAACTGGATAAAAAGTTAGGTAAGTTTATTAATGTATTTTTATTATAGCAATTTATAATTTGGATAAGCTATGATAGGATAAGTTTGGATAAGTTAGGATTTGTTGATTATTTAAAAAAATGTTTAACGAACAGATGAAATTTTGAAATGATAGGTTCTCCGCGAACATCAATCACATTGAACGGGAATATCCTGAGTTCCCAGTCTCCGATTCCACCCGCTCGACCACCTGCTCCCTTCTCATCAAAAACTCATATTCACGACAATCCTCTCAATAGCAGTAAAGTGAACCCAATTTTGCACAAATCAATCTCAACGATGACAAACCATCAAAGATCTTCGTATACAGAAGAAGAACATCTTAGGCTTCAACAGCAGTATTTACAGGGAAGGAAGGATACTATCATTAGTATTGGCAAAAGTTTTCACATCCAATTTAAAAGTCCGTCAACTAATTTGTTTGTCTGGAAAGAAAGAACTTCTCTGGAAAAGTGTCTCATTTTGACCATTGCGTGCCTTTTATTATTTTCCAGTATTTTATTACTAACTTCTTTTGGAATTTCTGATCAAAACGGTATGAATTTGTTTATAAACGAAGTTTTCATTCTTAAAAATATGAATTATGCGAATAAAAATAGACTCAATTTAAGGCAAGAAACAAGATTAGTATTACCACAAACAAGAGTGCACATTTATACTTATGTTGTTTATATAGCTTAAGATATGAAAAATTTAATATTTAAAATATATGAAGCTAAGGTTTATAGTCAAGTTTATGCAGTAATGTAAGCTTCCCCACAATGTTTCCCCACAATGTTTCCCCACAATGTTTCCCCCTTTGTATGCAAGTAATGCTTAAACCAATGAAAGTTTTAGGGGAAGGAAAGTAGGTAAGCTTACATTACTGCATAAACTTGACTATAATCTTTAACTAAGGCAATATGAGTGAGTTATAATACCAATAAAGTTTTAAGTTTAAGGTAAAAGATTTTTAATAGCATTCTCATTCATAAAATTTGATATTAAGCTTATGAATAACATGAGATCACTTCGCTTGGCTGCTATCCTAACTTATTATTAATTGTATTCCTCACAATAAGTTATCAATGTTTTTAAATCTATTAAAATCTTAATAAATAGTATAAAAGTTTAAAAGTTAATAGTAACCAAAAGTGAGAATATTCAATAGTATTAATACACATTTATTTTATTATTATAAGAAAGTGTGAATTTTTAATTATATGGGCGATAAAACAGAAAACATTTTCATATAAATTCTTACACTCAATTAACTATATTTACCATTATATTTCTATCTTAATATTTAATTAAAATTTTATTTTCATAATTAAATTTAATAATTACATAATTACATTTAATTTTATTTTATTGACAGTTTTAAATTTTCTTATCTAAATAATGTTAAATATTGAATATAACATTAAAACAATATAAACAGTATAGTAAAGTTAGGTTGAAGTAGTAGTACCCATGAGAACTAGTCTTTTGTGCCATTAATTTTGGCCATTAATGTTATTCTAGAATTAATAGACGAATCAGAATCTAAAAACTTTTGTGTAAACTTAGAAGCAGAAAAAGCACTCGTTTTCATCAATAATTAATTTTATAAAGAAATCATTGGAGATTTCTCAGCTTAAATGTGTTGTATCTGTGAATAGCACTCATTATTTTGTAAATTTCATTCGTTTTAAAACAAATTTTAATTATAAATTATATGATCAAAAAAGAATATGAAGCCATCAATTGTAGCTGTTTTTCTCATTCTGGCCGTAATCGGTGAAACTCAACAACTAAAGATCAATCTTTGGAAACAAATTGTCAATAACATTTATTGTAGAATAAATCTCGCATCCATTTATAAAGTTAGCAGTTTTGAAAATTTTATTGAGAGCTTTCATGTAAGTTAATTACGAAAAACTTTTTTGTTAATTCTTTATAATATGATTTTTGAAAAATAAGCCAATATTTGTTGCTTAGAACTCAACTGGAGAGAAGTGTAAGATATACTGTAGCGCCAAATCTTTGGTAATTGGTAATTCAGATTCAGTCAAATTTTTTACTATTAATGCACCATTTAAGTCAATTTGTGGACCATTAAGTGTATGTATTATCTCATCTTATAATAGATAATTATGATTCTTATATTATATTTTCTTTTGAAGTACTGAAAATTACTCTTAAAAAGCAATTATTTAAATTGTTTGAGAGTAGAGTAGAATCAGTAGTTAATATTTAATATAATATGTTTTAAAATATACAGTAGACTCTCGCTATAGTGAAGTCGGATATAGTGAATCTCCTGATATAGTGAACGGTTAAAAATGATCAATTTGTTTGACTTCCCATAGAGCTAATGTTAAATATCTCCACCTATAGTGAACTCCCGTTATAGTGAATGGATTTCTCTTGCATTTGCCCGTTCACTATAACGAGAGTCTACTGTACTGTATTTATTTGATTTGAATTGATCTTAGCATTGTATGGATGGGCATTGCATTTCTGAATATTCTCCGATCGACCTTTGGAGTCCACCGATAGTGAGTCCGGAGGCAAACAATACAACCAACAGCACAAGCGGTTAAATCATAACAAGTTGTTCAACCGAATCGGTATTTTGAGCACAAAAACCAAATAAGCAATTTTGTATTGAAAATTATTAGCCTTACAAAAAATAACATTTATTTAATATGAAAAATTTTATATGATTTAAATAAACTAATTTCTGTAATTTACAATTATAAATACAATAAAAGGTTACATTTAATATTCTACAAACTCTTAATTGTTTATTAATTTTATAAAATTTTACTTTTGAAATCAACCAAATTAAAAAGTAGAATCAATTCTATAGGAAATACTCAGAATTAGCAATATTTAATAATTAATATAATTGACTTTTATAAAATAAGTTTATAATAATACTAAATTTCTTAAAACATATGATTACTTAAGGACAATTCATCTGTAGATACAGGCTTTATAAACTTTCTAATTTTATTTTTATAATTTATTAATTTTAAAACACTTAAATCTAAACTTCTCTATTGAAATAAACTTATCAAATATGAGATATTAAGAAACACATGATTTACTTTACGGAGGAACAAAAAGAATAATTAAATTAATCATAATTTTACCATGTGAATATTTAATATATTAACTTAGTTAATATTAATATAAGTTTCTTCTTTTAGAATTAATAAAGTTACCTTTACTTATATTTTTTTGTATGAAATCACTTATGAGAATATTGTATGAAACAGTTGTAAAAATCACGAAGTTGCGTTCAATTTGATATTTGATAAACAAAACATTTGTTAACTTCTATTGTTACCATATTATTAGATCTAAAATGATTTAGTTTGATATTTACTTCCGGAAGTTTTACTAATAAATCATTGATCGGTTATTGAATTTTAATCAAATAAATTCTAATTCATTCGAATATAACAGTAATGAATAAGAATATGGGCAGTAAATATTTTGTAATATTATTTATTATAGTAATTAATTTTTATTTTACTTATCAAAGTGAAAGTGAGAGAGGTATGTAATACAATCATTTTGTAATTACTATCATTATTATAAATAAATGTTGTTGAGAACATTGGCAAAGGTCCACTTTTGACTGACAACTTAAAATTTTATAAGTTTTAATTTTATATTATATAATTGGCACTCAAATAAATCGATTGATGGCCAAAATTAGATAGTCTTGTAGAATATTTATTACACGAGTTACCTACAAGTCCTACTTGTCATTTAATTGAATCATTAATAGACAATTTCAGAGAGTTATTATAGTTCTAATATGCTGTTATTATTGAAAGTATTATTACTATGTAATATAACTTATGTTTGACATACAATTTATTGAATGGCCTTTAAAGTGATCCTAAAAGTTAATACCTCTTTTATATAGAAAGTCGCAAATTATTGGTGGAAAAACTCATTTCATCAATAACTCAACATCTAGGAATTGGCTCAAAAGACAAGGACAAACTTCCTGTTCAAAAGTGGATTCTGGCTATTAATGGGATCAGCAAAACAAAGTCATGCAAATTGGATAATATGTCAAACCATATAATAACAGCTTTGCCAGGAGTAAGAATTATTTAGAATTTAGCGCTTATTACACAATATTTGTTAATGCTATGAAAATTGCTATATCTTATTGATTGATAGCAAGACCAGACCTCTCAGTGTAAGGCTTTTTGTCAAGAAAAACTTGGGATCGGATTGTTTGGTATCAAAGATGTTCGATATTTTGTAGCGATTTTGCCAAATGGGACGCCGTGTTTAGTTGGAGAGAGTGTCACACCTTTGGGAGTATGTATTCTAATAATTATTCTTAAGTTGACATCCCATCAAATTAATGGATCAAAATCTTAATAGATATGCAGCGATGGCTTATGTCTGGCAGCGGTTCCCGCAGTAAACGCAAGTGTTGTCATCAGAGATGTAAAGACAGGAAGTCTTAACTCATTGGCCAATAAGAAGTGAAAGAAATGAAACCAAAAACGATTCTAATAAATGGTTGAATTTATTTGAAAAGATTGATATTTTCTAACAAAAATTCGATTCCGAATTAAATATATTAAAACTTGAATAAAAAAACTAATATTTTGCAAGTTTTGCCAACAATTAGTTTGCAATTGTATTTATATTTAATTATATATATTAAGAGAATTTGATATTCAAGTGTTGAGGAAATATTTAGTATAATAAACAAAAATGGAAACAAATCACTTTAATTTTAATAAAAAATGAATCCAAATGACAATTTTCTACATTAAACTAAATTTATTTGAAAACTATTTCCACGAAGAATTGAGTGCTTTTCTTGCGGCCAACCATTTAATTAAATAAGAAAATGCGATCAAAGCTATTAAAACCACTGATATTAATATATGATCGAAATCGTCTTTCAGTACGTCAAATGTTTTTGAAGGCGTGACTCGAGTGTAAAATAAATCTAAAAAAATTATTATTAGAAAATTGAGGTTTAATTGGTGTAAACTTAGAATTCAAGACACTTTCAATTTGTATTCATGAAGTTTTAATGAAATATATTATAAATAATGATGAGAGTAGGCTCGAAAACTCCGAGTCTGAGCCTGATAGAAAAATCTGGAGCATGAGCCTATGTCAATATTGATAGTTACTTAGACTCGCAGCTGTGGCCAGCTATAGCCCCCTCCCCCAAATGATTTTCATATATTAAGTGTAATAAAAGTAAATACAATAACTGTATTATAGAGAATATTAGCCCCCAAGCAAAATATTCTGGCTACGGCACTGCTTAGACTTATTGAAACAATTATTTAATCTTTTAAGATTTGATTTAAATAAAACACTTTAAAACTATTGATTAAAATGATAATTAAAATATATTTTAAAAAAGCTTAACATTCAATAATAACTAAATACGTTCAGAAGGTTTGCATTGAATAATAGCAAAAGTGATTCAAAAGTATTGCATCAAATAATAGCTGAAATTGTAACAAAATTCATATTATTGGTGACTAATTGATTGAGAGCAAGTTATGTTTATTTTACAGTTTATAAAGCAAAAGAATTCGGAATACCTAATTTCACACATCTTTTACACACAGGCTCTTGAGCCTAGCCTAGGCTTAAAGGCTCAGAGCCTCGAAATTACGCAAGCCTGAGCCTCAGCCTCGTAAAGACCCCAGAGCCGAGCCTAGGCTTAGCCTTAGGCTTAGACTAGCCTGAGTCTAATACACATCATTAATTATAAATAGGGTCTAAATTATAATAAAGCTGTGGTGAAGAGTTTATGTGAAGTGCATTTATTTCTAACATTAAGAGATATGTTATCCCGAATGAGATATAAGGTTTATATGAGTGGATAATAATGTTATAAAGTGTTATAATAGGAAAGCATACACACCGAGACCGTACGCGAATACAAGACATGTTGACTCCAGACCTGTTACAGCCGTTTGTATACCGCGAATAGAAGAGAGACTTTGGTTATAATTGATGATACCCTCTGCAGGAATCGGTAATTCAGGAATGTATGGAATTAATCCCTCTTCCATATGCTCTGGAGTCGGATTAATAGGACGTCTCGGGTCTAAAAAGGCTTTGGGCAACTCTAATAAACCACCAGAAGGTAGGAATACTTCAATAATAAAACAAAGTTAATTAGTTGTTCTTAACAAATATTTGAAAAAGAGTAACGTCAAACCCACTCAGTATATGTTTGCTAGTAATGCCTCTCTCAGTGACCGTATCGGCCATAACCCCGATTCCGGTCGGAAATATGAACGACTGCTGTTCCACAATCGCTGGCGATAATTGATTGCGAGTTAATGAAGAGAATGCGGTTGAGTTACTTTGAGACATGCCTTCGAATAGTTCTATTGAAGAGATTTCAGTTCTTCGAGATTTTTCGTTGTAATACGAATACTAAATACGATTGCATTTTAGATTAATTACAATTATAAAAAAATATCATATAATAGATGTAAAATAATTTATAGCTATTAGCAGTGCTTACAATAATCCAGTTCTCTGAATGCACGATATGTATGGGACTTTTTGCTCTTTTATGAACTGTTGTATAAATTATTGATCCCGTGATTGCGTCCAACAAATAAACATTTATGAAAGCTATCGTCAAATCAATAAAAATATATTAATGTATTTGTATTTTTAGAGAAAAATAATGGTAAAGAGACTGTTAAGACATACGCTTTTCTTGTGAATCAATTGATTCTCCAATAATGGCCACTAAATTGGGATTTAAATATTTGTAGAGCACATTTCTGTCCCCCATAACCCTTCCCTGCGAGTGAACGTGTTCTGCAAATCGCTTGAATACAACTTGAAGTGCACTTAAAGGCAACGGCAAATCAATGGTCCAAATCTGTTTTGCAATCAATTCGTTTTGATTGGATTCACTGAATGAAAAGCCTTTAACCGAACCGTTCTTTTCATTTGCGGTCAGCATATAATAGATGTCTTTAATGGTTAGGAATAAGGACTTTGCAGAAGAAGGATATATAATAGGTTTGAATTTGTCGTCAAGAATTAGGATAGGCTTCAGATGACTATTGTCTGTATGACTCAAAAGCATGACTTGAGAAACACCCACTTCTAGTTTGATTCGTTCGAAGACTTCGCCAGTGATCGGATCGAATGTAAAGATGAAACCATTCTTATTAACAACAGTGCATTGCGCCGCATATGGATAGTGAGCAGTAGTTCTTTGAACCCAAATCGGCATCTTATAATCAGACGCCTTGTTCTGAAGGTTTGGTTCATAAATGGACCAAATGATGAGTCCTGTGAGTGAATCGATGGCAAAAAGTTTGCCATTTGTGGTGAGAGCGACGATGACTTTGTGAAGACCAAACCTATCACGAACTAAAGTGGAGGCAACGTCTTGAAAGTCCTTAACATTAGTTGATTCCAAATGATTATCACTAAACTCGTCGTCATTATTATCATTAGGTTTTCTTCGAACCGGTTTTTTCGTTATACTCGCAATGAATTGCGTGACTAGACTTGAACAGAAGGCTTGCAATTGGTATATTTGCGAACTGATTCGGTTCACAAATTGAGACAATATGTTTGTTTGATCGAAACCAAAGTTTTGCTCTAACTTAGCGTCCAATTCAGACAATGGAAGGTCGAGTACTTCGGCTGAAATGATCGAAGAGAGCGCTTCCTCTCGCTTCCAAGTGATCTTTCCCTGAATATTAGTCATTATTAAAGAGGAGTCTTCTGTTGAGATTAAAATCTTATAATTATATCTGTTATCACTTCTAATCAAAGGAATTATTTCCAATTTATCTACAAATATATGATTATTGAGAATGAATTGACTGGAAAGTGTGGGCACTTCACTCCAATTGTCCACATTAAAGGCCGATATTTTAATTCCAGTGGTGGGCGGGGAAGAGTCGGCCTCGTCTTCAGATGTGGTTGGATTGGGTTTAGTCATAAGCGCACAAATTGCTAGACTATCGCTGTCTTCGAGTGGAGCGATGGTGAGAGCAGACACTTTTGGCATTACTTTAATTAAGTCTATTTTGTTTGCATTTATACGCAATAACACAAACCCGTCTCCGCCTAAGTCTATAGCGAAATAGGGTTTCTCTGCATTTTCTTGATATGGAAGTAAAGCAAGTCTTAAATATTTAGGCCTTGCATTAGTCTGAAGTCCAAACGATGACAGCGGAACTCCGCTGAAGGATTTGCTTTCGCCCACACTTACAAACTGAAGGACAAGATCTTTGTCATCAATGCATATGAGATAATTATGAGTCACAAAATTGCAAGAAGTGCTGGTCGTGAACCAGTTGGAGGTCGAGATTGGGGTTGAGGTGGTCTTCATTGACTGACTCTTGAGATCAAATACAGTGATCTCTACGCTATGTTTCAATAAATTGAACTTTGAAATTGTTATATCTTTTGTTTTGTCAGCTCTTAAGTGATAGAAAAGACGAATATCACTAAAACACAAATAGTTATAAAACAATTACTTATTTAATTGAATTAACAAAATCAAAGACTCGTATCAATACTTAATATTGTTTTCAATGTCTTCGATATAATCATGTGGTAAACTCTTCTCAGAAATCATGAATCCGTCTAAAGACCAACATCTGATCCAATTTCCATAACCATTGATTGTCATAAGAGGACAGTCATCACTGTTGCCACTAATTAAAGCGTCAATACTGGACTCCAAGACATGCCGCCATTCGATGGATCCGTTCCTAATGTAAAGCGAAGTCAAGACATGACTTTCAGTACTCAAAATAATGGAATAATGCGTTCGCCATAACGAAGATTTGTCAGAAGCGATGGGAGACAAGTGTCGCAGATGTCCCACATATCTGTTCCTCCAGTCAAACCTCCCGACTTGGTCTTCATATAAGCCGTGGACCAAATGAACCACAAGAACCGCAATTAACGTTAATAAATATATTGATATTATTGATGACATTGATTTGTATTTCATTTTATACTATGTTTGTTATAACAGTTTTTGCAAAACTTTCTTAAATCAAATCTAACTCAGACTATAATTCAATTTTCATACCATTTATTTATCATTTTATTAATTCAATACAACTTTTAATTATTGTTAAATCATTTTTTATAATCAAATTAATGTCGGTTTGCATTCTGTCTATTAATACTATGGAAGCCATACCTCTCTCGAGACAGCGCTTAACAAAAACAGTATTACTTTATAAATAAAAAGGGGCTAAAAATAATATAATAAGTAACATATTCTAACTGTACAGTTAACAAAAATAAAGCTTTCCTCTTATCTCAATAATCCTTTTGATAAGACAAGGATTAGTTCTCTATCAAAATTTGAAT
>JAQGAN010000318.1:0-11690 GCA_034697745.1 Nothrus palustris
CGTTATAGTCACATCCTCGGGACCGAAACATTTCGGTGATTATAACGCATTTGTGACTATATCCGAAGTGATTATAACGAGAAATAACTGTACATATGTGTACAATATTTAATGGAGCAATGCTAAACCAATTTTACGTGTATTGCTATCTAAATAGTAATTTACTATAAATATCCAATATATAAATTCAAAATGAAACTTGCACAATTTATAAATGTGCGCAAACAATACATTATAGTCACTCAGTTTTTTCAATCATTAATTGCAGATTAATTGTAGCACAAAATTGGTTCTACATTGAAGTTTTGAAACAATAAATGGTTTAATAGAGCTCTTCGTAAAGCTAACAATGACTTCTTTTAAGGTTTTTGCCGCCACGCCTGAAATCATGAATAGGTTAGTGTAGGATTAGTGATCATTCTTCAGCACAATAAATAAATTGGCATTAGAAAGAATATTATTGTTATTATTATTATACAAATTTTTATAAATTTATATTCATATTATTTCGAATGATTTAGAATTGAATGACTTTAAATTTTGAAATTATAATATATATAAAGAGTTTAACTAATATAAACTGAAAGCTGTATAAAAGTTTTATAAAATTAATTGTTTAAATAATAGTTATATCGGGGAAAAGCCCTATTTGAGAAAAGATTTAAAGATAATAAAAGTCATCTTTTGCTTGAGCTGCACTTTCTTTAAGGGATTAAATAGAATTAAATGGATTAATGCTTAAGTCTATGAGCTATGAAAGAAATGAGTTCTTCAGAAAGACTTACGAATCGTTGCAATAAAAGCATATATAAAGCAGAATAATGATTGCACCCCTTTCCAGGGTTTAAACCAGTGATGCCCAACTCATTGATGCTATAGTGCCATTTTATACTAAAATACTAAAAATATTGCATTGTGTACCAGTGATGGGCAAATAGTGGCCAGTGATGGGCCAGTGTTCAGGGGGAGGAAAATGGCGGAATTTGCCTTTAAACATGAGGGGATGTAAAATTTTAGGAAAATTTACAATTTTTTTGTAAGAAGGAAACCTCATTTTATTGCTTTTAAAATTTTCACCGCAATACCAGGGGGAGGGTATTTTTTTGCTTCCCCTTCCCCATCTCTGATTGTGTGCCAAACCGCATGCCTCTAAATTACGCAGGATAAAATTTTGATTTGCTAGGGGGGCAATCATTATTACATAGGGGGTTATATAGACAACATTCACTCGTAACTACACATAATTGGAATAAGTGAAATAGTGAATGAATGAATGAATGTATTGGTGAAATTCTTTCTTTATACTCGGTATAAACAAATTAAGGTATAAAGATTAAATAATTATCATTGTAAAGCAGGCTCTCATCAATTTAACTATTTTCATATATCAATATTAATTGAATTCGCTTTACGTCATATCACATCCGAAGATGGTTTTAGATTAAAACGTTTGTAAACTATTTATTTCTATCGTTTATTTGGTATTCATTTAACTGTTAAATAAAGAGTTGTAAATAATGAAAATTTAATGAAATACAAGTACTGTACATAATATATTATGTTTAAAACATACTAATACTTTATTATACCATAGAAAAAGATCCTTATTATATTGATTTATTTGAAGCTCTTTTTTATTTAAGAAATGTTATATATTTTAACTTATTTTAACGCTTAGGCAAATCAATTGGCTCTAAGTTTGAGAAGTATTGGATGTGAAAAAGGAGATAGAATTGGTATTTGGGCTCCAAATTGTTATGAATGGCTTTTGACACAATACGCGACAGCAAAGATGGGAGCAATTATGGTATAAATTACATTAGACATACTGTATATATATTCTATGCTTATTATATGCATAAATATGAAAGAATCAATTTGTCATGAAATCACACAAGAATTCAACAAATTGATAAGTCATGTTCGCGCCGTGCAGTCAGCTTTTGGTGCTTTATCTTTACTCTAATCATTATTTATTATAATCAAAGCCAATCACTTTTGCATTATTTCTTTTTAGGACTTTTTTTTATAAAACTTTCGGAAAATATGTAATGAGTGCTGAGTTTCAGGATTTGCTGATTTCATCTCCTGCACCAAAATATCCGCTAATATTTATCTTTATCCAACATTTATAGGTAAATGTGAATCCAGGATATCGTGAGAGCGAACTAGAATTTTGTCTAAATTTAGTCGAATGCCATACACTTATATGCAATCAGAAGTTTAAGACATCTGATTATTGTCAAATATTAGAAAAGATGGCACCAAATATATTGGCAAATATTATAGGCACTAAAGTTGATTGTAAAAAGTAAGTAATAAATTTACTATTGTTATTAAATATCAACTTTTATAGATGATTGTCGATTTTGAAAATATAGATTACTGTCGCTGAGTATTTTCAACAAATGATCTCTTCATTTTACACTTACAGTCAAACCCGTTTATAACGAACAGGTCGGTGCAGTCGAAAGTGCGAGTTATAACCGGGATGAGTTATAAGTGTCCACTTTTAAAAAACTAATGAATCGGTACATAAGATGTCATTCGTTATAATCGGGTATTCGTTATATCCGAGTTCGTTATAAACAGGTTTGATTGCACTTAATGGAAACTACGCTCATTTACATGTATTTTATTGGCGTTGCACTGAATGTCACCCTTTGCACAAACAAAGTTGCCGTTAGTGCGTGATGTGGTTCCATAGGGCACAAAACCGACGTCTGCGAGCTCTTCCAGGTTTAGTTGGTATGGATATACTTGTTGTACGAAAAACGTGTTGGTATTGTTATCCATAGTCTCGTAATAAACGCCAACTGGAATTAATTCTGGAATACAGACTGCGGGCTTATCGTCCTATTTAGGGAACAATGTTTTTATAACAATTGTATTAATACTCATCTTATTATTAAGATTAAGAAAATTATAAGAATGACTCACCGGATAATAAGTATCGCAAATCTCTTGAATAAGATTCTCTTCAGCGTCGACATTATGTTCGCCATTGACTAAAATCCAGGGCACGTATGATAGCTTTGGGTCCAAAGCCGCGACGCGATCGGCGAGACTGCTTAGTAGTGCGTCGCCATCGGTGTGAGCGCAGCCGTCAATTGTGGGCCACATGTCAACGAAGTTTTGATTAAGACAGTCTTCTGTCACTTGTGGAATATTAGTAAAGTTGGAACCAAAAGCACAAACCAAAAAGTCTAACGTTTGAATCGTATAGTTCTGCAAAAGCCTATCCATAATACAAGCCTGAAAAGTATGTATTCGTTAATTCACGTTTAATTCAAATGTAATTATCGTTTACGTGTTGTTTATATGTATGGCAATCATCATTAGTGTTGGGACACTGAAAGGTAGCTTTTCCGGTGTCATTGCTTCTGATGGCTCTTCCATACGGTAGAAGTTCCAGAAGAGTTATTTCGTCGATATGTGTTCTCAAGTGATCCAATTGTGAGACAGCGAATGTCTTCGACTGAGTGTTGAGAGGCTCGTAATGTATTTCGACAGTTGGTTTCTGCAACGGAGGCAGTTCTGCATAACACGCCTGCGGTTTTTCAGTTCCCTATATTTTAAAAAAACGATCAGATCTGATAACAATTAATGCAAATGTACGCACAGTGTAAAGATCGCAAATAGCTCTCGTCAGATGTAGTTCTGCTGCCCGACTATGTCTGCCATTAAGTGTGATCCAAGGCGTGTAAGTCAATGGAGGGGTGAGTGCGTTCACTTTCTGCTGAAGCGCTGCGTAAATTTCTGCTCCGTCTGAAGATTTGGCGCACCAGTCAATTGATGGCCACATATCCAAAAATATTCGATTAACACATTGTTCACCCGCAACCCATGGGTCGGTCGGCCATTGCGGGTGAGAGAAATAGCAGTCTATAAAATCTAAAGTCTGTAATTTTCCATCGATATCAATGTTATCACTGATGGGGTCGTCGTCGTTGTGCCAGAAATCGGCGTAAACGCAGGCCTTAAATCAATTTAAAGTTAATTAAAAGTTAATTAAAAGTTAACTCTGAGTTAACTCTAAGTTAACAGTTAGAAAAAATAGTTTATATTTTCTAAAAACTCACATGAATTCTATTGCCGATGCATTCATTTGGTCCATTAGAACAAGTAAAGCTATAGTTGCCATCGTCTCCTTTAGTTGCAGTCGAAAGACCGAATGGAACTATTTCTAAATCAATAATTTCTTCGATATCGCGATACGAGGGATACAGTTCTGAGATAACATATTGCTGATCAGCTGAACCTCCAGTCATGTAATGTAATTCAACTTTAACCTTAGGTGCTCGCGGTTGGGAGCATTCAATTGGTTTATCACCCTATTTATGATTACAATATTTGTAATATCTGTATATAAACTTAGTGTTGTGTACAGTACAGTCTTGGGATCATTACCATGTTGAACTTTTAGTTTATATATCTTTCATAAGACTTAATCTTTTCTGATAAAGTCTTTATTAAAATTTGAATCTCAAATGAGTTATAAAGTTTTTTCTTAACAAAAGGATCGGATATGACTTATGAAATCACTTGGGATTCAAATTTTGATAAAGACTTTATCAGAAAAGATGAAGTCTTATTGCAGATATATAAAGTAAAAGTTCAACATGGTAATGATCCCGCGACTGTACTAAACTCACTTAAGTCACATTTACTGAATATTCTTATTAAGAAATGTTAAGCTGATTCTCATATGAATGCTTTCATTTACCCAAACATTTGGAAGTATCTCAAAACATAGTGTCCTCTCATATCCGAAACAAAAATTCTCGTGAAAAGGTTTTACTCGTTTTCAGAATTTTTTATCTTCAGGAAGTCCTTCCGGAATCAATTCCATGTGATTCGATGGCTTTTATTATAATGCAATTTCAGAAGTTTGCGCACTGAACCAGTAATTATGTATAATTATCTCTATAATTACTGTATCTGAGACTCATTTAATGGTTATTCTGAACAATTGTACTTTCTATATGTACAGTGCAGTGCGTTTCTGATCTTTCACTACAATTCTTCATTAAATCTTAACAATTGTTTTGTAAGCAGTATTTTTTAGCTTAACAAAGAGGCTAATTGTAAAATATCTCTGTTATACTGTAATAGTTAAAAAGTTTAAGTAAAGTTATCAATTAATAAAGCTTTCAAACAAATTCAAATCATATTTTTATCAAATAATTATTATGAAAAAGTGTTAAAAATAAAATTTCAAAAATAAAACACCTGTAATATAGAATTAGATATGAACTTTTAATAATTTAAAAAGGACTAAATTATACTGAAAGCTGAACCTAGTGCACTAGGGATCGAGCATGGGCGAGCTATTTCGCCCTCACCCTTTTTTGTTATGCCATCACCATATTTACTTGTGCTATATCTTTGACTGTATAAAATTCGCCCTCCATTTCCGCCAAAAGGCAAAATTTTTTCAAATCTCGACTTTAGATATGAATATTCCTTTAGTGACATAAGTGATGTTACATAATTCTAATACTAACCAATTTCATAATGAATCTTAGAGGTACTTGTAGTTTAGAGGTAAGAGTAGGCTAAAATTTGTCAGCTCTACTCTAATTGGCTATTCAGGTAAAACTAAGTTAGTGTTGCCAATAATATAAAATCATTTTTTAGATTCAAACTTATCGATCACATTATATGATAGATAGAAAGGCTTGACGTAATTGAAATGAATTTGAAATGATATATAATTGATTATGAATTGAATTGATTAAAATGTTGTGAAGAGAGATTTTAATGTAAATTAATGTTCGGTATTTTGTGATATATTTAGTTCCCGTTCGGATGAATGTTATGCCAACCAATGGAACGGTTACAGAAAGTGTTGACTCTAAAGCGAAACTTATATGTAAAGTAAGCGCATATCCGAAAACAATTATTAAATGGGAAAAAATGGTTAAAAACGAATCGCTGGCCATAGAAGACGACGGAAGAATCATTAGTGAATTTCACGAATTGGACGAAACAACACAACAAAGCATATTAAGTATTGAATCTCTTAAGCGATCTGATAACGGAACTTATGTTTGTAAAGCGACCAATGAGTACAACAATAGCGAATCTCTAATCAATTTAATAGTCTTTGAAACTCCAGAAATACATTTCGATCGAATTGAAATTCTAAATACAAGAAAAGCGATCGCCTATTGGTCGCTCGCATATAACGGCAATTTACCGATTAATAGTATTCAGTTAGAGATTAGAAATTATAGTATACCTGATTCTGATTGGATTATCAAAGAAGAAAATATTGTGATGAATACCTCTCAAGCATTTATAGTACAAGATTTAACGCCCGGTGCGACCTATGGATTCCGATTGGCGGCCATTAATTTATTTGGTCGATCAGAATGGGAGTTCATGAACACAACAATGCCCGCAGACGTACCCTCGAAAATAACTGAAGTTCACGTTCTGGCGAAGACTAATGAAACTCTTTTAATTGGTTGGAAACGACCAGCTTTTGATAACGGCGCACAAATATCTCAATACCAGATGAATATACGCGACACAAATGACATACTTGTGTCAAATCAGACACTGGATATCAGCTCTAATTCAGTCCAGACTCGAAACAAACACATGATTATGTTTCCGAGTTTACAACCGGGTTCTCACTATAGCTTTGAGGTGAGGGCCTGTTCTGCTATCGGTTGTGGCCAATGGTCTAACAATTTGGATGCAGTGACAGCTGATGGTCACTCAGACGCACCTCGAAATGTTCGAATGAAATGTTATTACGACATTAACAAAAACCTTAATAACGCTTCCGTCTCGTGGGACGCGCCCGACAACGTTCGCGGTTCTATTGTTGGCTTTAATGTCAGTTTAGAAGGGTTTTCAAGCTTTAGAAATGCGGACAATAAGATAGTATTGGATCAGTTTAAAGAAGCCTATGAAGTGTTAGGCAATGAAACTTATGAATTGAATGTCATAATAAAAGCTAATACCAACTATACAGTGAGACTATGCACTATCAACAAATCCGGATGTGGCTTACTATCGCATATAACAACATCAACTATGTGTCAGTCGACAGCAACTACTCCTTCCACATTTCCTTCTGATATTAAATTAGAAAAATGGAAACCCGAAGACCAATCTAGTCGTCATTTACGTCTCTTTCTTCCTCGAATCTCAGAAAGAAACGGAGCCATAAAGTGCTATAAAGTGATTATTATAAGACTGCCAAAGAATCTAAATGCAAGTGATATCTTGCCTTCCAATCCAAACCAACTCAATATTACGACTTACAGTCAGACTCATTCCAATTTTGACGAGCATTCAATTGGCGCTTATGTCGCAGAAGAGTTCAATTCCGATAATTTTATTGACCATATCGTGATCGGCGACGGAAACTCCAATAAATGCAACTTTGATGATGACAATCGGTCCCCTCGAAGGATCAGCAATGAAAATGAGTCTGCATTATCGCTATCAACCAATCCTATAAATGACGGAACACTTCAACCCAATACTAATTACACGGCTTTTATTGAAGTCAGTGTTTTGGGACCAAATAATTCTATTATTGTTAAACAAAGTCCTTATTTAGAACCAATAGAAACGACTTCAATCAGTTTAATAACTCCAGAATTGAGCGAAACTTCATTTTCTTTATTTTTCTCTTCATTATCGGATTCTGCGAATGGGATTCTTTTCGGAACCATTTGTGGTCTCCTTCTTGTCTTAGTATTACTTTCTTCTGTTTTATGCTTTTTGAAAAGAAAAGCAAATGAAACTTCCAGTTCAGACGATGAAAGAATGGGATTGACATCACTTATCAGACGAACAGTTGGGGGTCATCGAAACGGACACATTCCAAATCATATTAATTTAAATTCAGTTAATTCCATACAAAAATGGGTTTCAGCCGCGATTCCTATTCATAATCTTCCGACCATTTTTCAAGAACGTCATGCAAACAGTGATTTTCTATTCCAAGGAGGTATACGTGACATGAATTGAATTGAATCCAAGTTTGCAATGAATTTTTTTTGTGCCTTAGAATTTGAAGCTTTACCCGAAAAATTTTCCGATCGAACGACTATTGCAAGCGATTCGCCCGAAAATATGGGAAAGAATCGATATCCAGATATTAAAAGCTATGACCAAACGCGTGTCAAACTATCCTTAATTGATGACATTCCAGGCTCTGATTACATAAATGCAGATTTCGTCCAGGGATACAAACAGAGGAAACTATTCATCTGTGCTCAGGGACCCATTCAAGTCAGTCATACATACTATTCAATCATTTTATTGATCACTACTTATTAAATATTAATATAATTTATAATAATTAACGCATTAATACATTTTTAATTAGAAAACAATTGTCGATTTTTGGCGAATGATTTATGAGCAAAAATGCAGGTAAAAAACGATTAAAGAAATTATATATTTATCTCAATTATAATTATTTAGTATTAAATGAAATATTGTTTTGAATCAGTGTTATAGTAATGTTGACCGGAATTGAAGAACAGGGAAGAATCAAATGTTCACAATATTGGAGTGAAGACCAACCAAAGGAAATATCAAATTTATATAAAGTGACACTTAAAAGCGTTCGCAAATATTCTGATTACATAACGCGAAGGTTTATTTTGGAAACTCTGGACGGCTCAGAAATACGTGATATATTGCAATTCCATTTTGTTATGTGGAAAGACTTTCTGGCGCCCGAACAGCCATCGTGGCTCTTGAGGTTTATTAAGCGGGTTAATGAACACTATTGTCCTGATAAGGGACCACTTTTAGTCCATTGTTCTGCTGGTGTTGGAAGAACCGGTACTTTCATTGCTATCGATTCTCTAATACCAGAAATGAATGAAAATGCGACACATATTAATATATTTGAATGTGTGTCACAATTACGACACCAAAGAAACTATTTAGTCCAGTCTATCAAACAGTATATATTCGTTTATCGGGCAGTCATGGAATTCGCCGAATTCGGTGACACAGAAATAGAAATTTGTCACCTGAGAGATCATTATAGACAACTTAAAGATCATAAATATGAAGGCAATGTCAGTGGAATTATGGCTGAGTTCGAGGTTTGACTCAATTGAAATTAAAGTTGAGCTCTTTTGCTAAAAATTGTTATTAATTATCAGAGACTTAATGAAGTGATAGAAGACCCCAAATCATGTGTTGTCGGAACTATGGATATGAATAGAAATAAGAACAGATATGATTTCATAATTCCATGTAAGATATGAATTATGTTTGCATTGAGGATCTATTTTAAATGGCTTTAATTTTTTAAAAGATGATATAAATCGTGTAATTTTGACGCCTTCGCCTGCAAAAGATCACTGCTATTATATAAACGCATCGTTTGTTCAGGTAATACATCTTTAGAAAGAGTATTCAAAGATTTCATTATTACCAGTAATTAATAATAATTAAATTTAATTATTAACAATAATTAGGGTTACGACCACTCGTTATCTTTTATTGTAACTCAAGACCCATTAGAACATACGGTGAATGAGTTTTGGTGGATGATTGCCGAGCAAAATGTCTCAACACTTGTAATGCTTGCAGAGCTTGGCGACGGACAGAGTAAATGCCACTTTTATTGGCCAACAGAAGAGTTCGATTGTGAATTTGTTAAAGTGAAGTTTGTTCAGGAAGACGTTAGTCAGTATTATATTAAACGGGTTTTCGATGTAACACAAAAAAAGGTATAAGTGATGAAATATTGAACCCTTTGAAGGCTAAGCATTTATTATATTATTCTCTAAACGAATATCAGAGCAACGATTGTCAAACTGTAACACAATTTCAATTTCTTTCGTGGAAAAACGGTGTTCTTCCGGAGTCAACGAAATCACTTATAAACTTAATCGACGTTTCGATGGCGAACAACACTTCATCTATTTCTCCAATAGTTGTTCACTGCAGTGGTGGAGGCGACAGATCCAGTGTTTTTGTTGCGTTCGCGACTTTAATACAACAAATTAAATGCGAAGAAAGAGTTGATGTCTTCCAAACTGCGCGTTACACACGATCGCAAAGACATTGCATGCTTCAGACTATTGTGAGTGTCATTTCAATTAATACTATTTACTATTAAACTATCAATTAAACTAATGAACGGTTGTCTACCTTCAGGCACAATATGACTTCTTGTACCGAAGCCTAATTGATTACATAGAATCTCATAATTTATGCGATACCGGAGGCGATACACAGTTGTAATACTTAAGTAATTCTTCTGAAATACATTAATATATTTATTGCTAACGAACAAAATCTCAATTCATGAGACGTTTTTTTAAATTGAGAAGTGGCTCAACTCTACTGTTTGTGTGCGTTCTGCACCTTATGCTCAAAATTTTATTATGAAAACTAATGTATTGTACTGTACACTAGTGTTCGCGTAGAAATAGACATAATCTAAAATTTTTGTCGCAATATTCTATAAATTGATTACTTTATTAGTTAATGATATGACTAATTTAGGCACAACTTTATAAACATTTGACATCTATTCCAAAGATCAAATTGATTACATATATAAAGTTGGCTCAAATAATTCCAAATTATTCTGTAATTGAAACCCGAATTTTAAAATTCACATAAACCCCATTAAGTGACATCACTTATTGGAGGTCTTGTCAAATAGAATTTAATAGAATTTAATAGAATTTCATCACAGAGTTCTTTAGACTACAGCAAAGAGACTACAGGACAGTGTGTGCGATAGCTAGAATTGCTCTCTTGAGCCACATATGTTGCGGTTCGATCCCCGCACCCGACATATTGCAGACAACAGTTTTCTGTCCTTCCGAACTATACATCAATAAGTTCGAAGACATATTGTATAACCAATAGTATAACCAAATGGTCCTCAAGGGAGACCTGCTATAAGCAGATTGAGTTAACCCTAAAAGTTGAAGTTAAGTTCTATGAGTAAAGTTATATTGTCAATGAGTCGACAAATGTTATAGGTTTTGATTAAAAATTCTAAAGCGATTTGCATTAATTGGTTTTTACTTTAATGACTAAATTGAATCTTAACAATTTGAATGAGAAAAACTTTGATCAATTTAAACACTTTAAGCACTTTAAACACTTAAAGTAGAATTTCTCAAAACTTATTTTAAGCACAAAAAATTGATTTTAGACTCAGCGAACTCGAAATACACAATAAATAGATAGTCTATTAAATTTTATTAAATTGGGTCTAAACAATATTAATTAATAAATTTAATCAATTTAATTAAATTTGCGTAAAAAATGTTGAAGTGTTGTCTATTTTGTTAAGGTTTGTGTTTACGGTGTTTTTACGTTCACAATTGAATGAACTTTTAATTAATGGTTTCATATTTGAAATGTCGCACGAATTGATACTTTTTTGATACTAAATAAGAAACAATGAAAATGATAATAATGTGCCAATTTATAACTTTTTTAAAACTTGAAGATAAGCGACAATAATTGTAATTTTATCATAATATTTAAAATCACAATTTTTCACTCCATTTAAGACTTTTATTTGTTATATAACTAGAATTGTGTTTTAAAGAAATGAGTATTAATTCCATTATTTCGTACTTTAGACTAATTAATATTCATATAAATACGAATGGATTTTTTCCACAAACCTTTTTATAAAATATTTTATTAATTTTTAATTATTATAATGT
>JAQGAN010000319.1:0-11687 GCA_034697745.1 Nothrus palustris
TTAAATAATGTAATAAAGTAATAGATTTGATAAAAGCAAAAGTTTGGAAAATTTTTGAACATCTGCTAAAATAAACAACAATAAACTAGTTTCTAAAGCAAACATAAGATTCACGACCGGTTTGTCCCTAAATGACACATGTCCCAAATGAACTGCACAGTGTATTCGAAAAAAAGTAATCGCCGGGCATTGCTTATAAATTTATGTTCCCCTAACTGTTGGAGAACCCAATATTTTAGTGATAATACTAAATAATAGATTTTTTTATATTACTAAATTTTTAAATAAATTTACTAAATCTAAATTTTTAATAAATTGATTGCTGTTATAAAAACTTTGTAAATTTAACAATGCTTTGCTCTATAATAAAAACTCGCGCAACAAAATAATTTACAATAGGAATACATAAAACTGTTGGGACTATAATTGATATAATTGGAAAGCTATTATTTTTAAAACTTACCCAAAGGTTTATTTTCATATCTACGTCATTAAGTGACAAATATTGAAAAGGCATAGCTCATCAAAAATATCTAATTCAATGTCATATAACAGTGTTTAGCAATAAATATAAGGAAGTATGCATAGCTTTCAAATTATTCAATACTGCTGTCATTGATTAAAGAATAAATTTGTGTATTAGCAGTTTGTTATCAGTTGAGCGATTCGTTAGATTTACCTCTCATGAGACTCAATCCTCTACTCATCGCAATTCCGTGGGTCTCACTTACGTTCGGTGAAAGGTAGCAACCCTGGTTATAACTCATTTGGCCATTTCTCAATTTTGAATATTTCAATTAAACTTGACCTAATTAAAGATAACAAATCTTAGCTTCATTTAAAATAGATTCACAATTACATTTTCCTAAATGTTTTATCTAATTACTTAATTCAATCAAATAATACAATTAATCAATTTGTCGCAATTAAGTCTATTAATTGGTAATATTTTACTGCTTTTAGTCCTTAAGTTCTTTTAAAAAGATATATTTTTTATTAGAATTGTTGTCTTTTCAATAAAAAGAATAAATTTGGCTTTCATTACAAAGTTCTTAAGTTCATAAATAAAAAGTTTGCTTTTATGAACAATTTCATAAAATATGACTTAAGTCTTAAGTTTTTTTATTTTTTTATATTAAAGATTTAAATAAGTTTTGCCTTACTATATAGTATTAAGGTGACTTCTATTTTGGTTCCACATTAAATGATTTGTATTTCTGGTTTTGGGTTATATTAAGATCTCATGTTAGAAATGACTTTATTGTTAAATTGATTCTTAACATATATAAAGTTGTAGTTTTCGATTTCTCTGTTGAAATGATTGAAATATATAATAGATAATGACTACAGCAATGCCACCTCATCCGAGAGGGTAAAGGGTATGATATTTTTCGCAGATGTTTTCACTACTTTGCACATTATATACATACAAAACCAATAAAAATATCTCAATCAAATAGAAACGCATCGCTGACAGTTGACTGATCACTGCAACAATGCACGCTCCGTAACCCGCGCGTTCATTTTTCCATAGACTAAAAATGCCGCCTTTCTATTGCCTTTTTATCAATAGTCTCATAATTGATGTATAAAATCATTTTTAAGACCACTAAAGATTTTCAATAATTGAGTTAAGTGTGATGTTTAATGATTTTATTGAAGTTCCATTCAATTAATAAATGGAAAAATAACCGCAGATTTAATATAAAATAAAAAAAGTATACTATAATTATCATTTATAAGTGTTTATAACTGATAAAGATATAACTTATTAAGCAATTTTATTTCATAAATAATTAACTTGAAATCTGTTTTGATTATTAGGAGACGATGGAATAGTTCATGGAATAAATGAGACGGAAGTCACTCATATTGTGACAAATTTTGATTTAATAGTAAAGTTGCAAAGACTGGAAACTCGTTTACCACATGTGAAATGCATTATTTATATGGAGGGCCATAAAAGTCCACAATTGGAAGGATTTTCTCAAAATAATAGAGTGAAGTTATTGTCGTTTTCACAGTTAGAGCAGTCGGGAAAACAAAACAAACACTTGAAGGGAGAAAGTCCTAAACCTAATGACACGGCCGGTAATTACAGTATATTGCTTTTTAATATGGTTAGTAATCATATTAATATTGTTTTGTTTTGTTTAACAGTTCTAATGTACACTTCAGGATCGACCGGGTATTATATTTATTACTTCATATCAATTCATTTCAATTCATAGATAAAGTATTTTTTTCAATATGAGTTAATATATTATTCCTTATTAATAGAATTCCTAAAGGAGTTGAAATTACTCACAAAAACTTATTAAAAGCTACCACAGCTTTCTTTACAATCGCTCACGCATTGAGTGAAAGAGACATTTATATCGGATATTTACCGTTGGCTCATGTCTTGGAATTAGCGGCTGAGTTGTTCTTCTTTTCAGTTGGAATGTCTGTCGGATACGCGACTCCTTTGACTCTTACGGATAAGTCAACCGGAATTAAGAAAGGATGTAAAGGAGACGCAACTCTATTGAAACCAACAGTTATGGCAGCCGTTCCTCTCATTTTAGACCGGATTAGGAAAGGAATTGGAGAACAAGTCGAAAGCAGAGGAAAATTTTTTAATCGATTATTTAATTTTGCGATCGATTATAAAAAGTTTTGGACTAAAAAAGGATTCAGAACTGTAAGCAATGCAGCAATTATTGATTATAAAGTCGTAATTATAATTTTGTTTATTTTGCAGCCAATCGTCAATTTTTTAATATGTCGTAAAATCAAAGCTATGTTAGGCGGAAATGTTCGACTTCTTGCCTGTGGTTCAGCCCCTCTCGGTATTCATATATCTATTTATATCTATTTATATAATCCATTTATATATCAAAACATTAATAAATATATTTTAGATTGAAGCTCCAGAAACTCATGAATTCATTCGCGCGTGTCTTGACTTAGAATTATTACAAGGTTTGTCGCCATTTATTTGATTAATGAATAAAGTAATAATATTTATGAATCGTTTGAATAGGTTATGGATTAACAGAAACGTCGGCTTCGGCCACTTTAATGGATTTGAATGATCTGAGTGTTGGGCGAGTTGGTTCTCCTCTGAATGGCGTACAAATCAAATTAGTTGATTGGATTGAAGGCAATTATAAAGTTCAGGACAAACCCAATCCTAGAGGAGAAATCGTTATCGGAGGCGAAAATATAACTCTCGGTTATTATAAAAATGATACGTTAACTAAAGAATGTTATAAAGAAGAGGACGGATTGCGTTGGTTTTATACCGGAGGTATAAATATTAAACATTTGATTAAATATTGATTATTAATGAATAATTATTATTCAGACATCGGAGAGATTTATCCAAACGGAACGTTGAAAATAATCGATAGGAAAAAAGATTTAGTAAAACTACAATTCGGAGAATATATTTCATTGGGAAAAGTGAGTCAATCACTATTTAAATGAATCCATTTTTCAAATTTGCATTTTTAAAGGTTGAGTCGGAGTTGAAAAGCTCTCCATATGTGGATAATATATGTGTTTATGGCGATTCATATCATACATATTTAATAGCATTCGTTGTTCCAAATTCTAAACAATTGCTTGCTTTGGCTGAAAAGCTCAATAAACCCAAAACCTTGTCATTGACTGAGTTGTGCAGAGATCCAGAAATACAAACAGTGGTCTCGAAGGAGGTTCAGGAATATGGAGTCAAATCGAAATTAAATAAAATGGAAATTCCATCCAAAATCAAGTTATGTTCAGAAGAATGGCTGCCCGATAGGTATATATATATATATTGATAATGAAATTTTATAAATACCATTGATTAACATTTAATTGTTGAATAATATAGTGGTTTAGTTACCGCTGCTCTAAAACTAAGAAGAAAAAACATTCAAGATTTCTATCAAATGGATATTAACCGCATGTATGGCGTTAATGAAAGTCAATCCAAATCAACTTAAATTTTATCATTTTGTAAATATCATTGAGAAATTGTTTTAATTATTGTATAAATTAATTCCGATTTTAGTTGCAATTATTTAAGTATAGAATTGTATAATTAATTTTGTTTTGTTGAAAGAAAATGAAATTTAATTGTAAATAACATTAAATGCTGATATAAATGGGTTTTTAAAAATAAATCTAATTTGTTAATTTTGGGTAGTTTTCAATTCGGAAGTTCTGTCAGTTTGTGATCAGTAAAGACTGAAAGTTTAAGTCTTTAACGAAAGTTATGAATCTATCAAAACTAATGATGTATAGTAGGTTCGAATTTCTGATAAGACCCCTCGAGCCGAGCTTAAACTTGCTTTATTTTCGCGAGCCTGAGCCTAAGTATATAAAATTTGCTCTATTATTTTGCATACACAATTTTCAATAATATTTAGATTATAAACTTTAATAATTGAGAAAAATAGTTTTTAATTTTTTGAGCCTACTGAGCCTATTTCCGAATTTCCGCGAGCCTAAGACCCCTCGAGCCAAGTTTAAGCTCAGGTTGGCTTGAGCTTACTATACATCATTAATCAAAACTATAGTAAATGGGTTCATATATTGTATGAGACAATCAATAGATACACCAAATACAGGTGAATACTGTATCGAGCAGTAACTGTTATCCATTAAAAGGTAATACAAATTCAAAGCCTCGAAATACATTACAGTAATTCATCTTCAGTGGCATGACTTTGCACGGGTTAATCCGGGTTATTAGGGAAAAGTATGTTACGCACACCCCACCCTATGTGGACAATACATCATTGGATTCAGTTTGTTGATCTGATTAATTTGATATCTTACTCGACCCCCTCGTCCAAAATTTTTACCAAAGCCCCCACCCCCATGTGTGGCACAAAGTTCAACAAATATAGCCGCACTGATTAATTTGATACCCCACTTGACCCCTACCTCATAGTATTAAGTAATAAGCTAGCAAAAATTAAAAAACTTTCATTGTAAAGCAAAAGCGTGTGTAATGCTATTTTAATGGCTATTGTGCAGTATAGGCATGGTCTTTTGGTTTTTTTTAATGATCAAAATCAATTCAGTAGTGAAAGGTTAAGTTAGGTAAGGGTAGGTTAGACGGCTTCCGCGCGGTAGCGCGGCCCTATTTGATCTAAGAAAATGATGTTAGGTTACGTTGCATTAGTAAAAATTTTGGGAGAGGGGGTTGAAAAAGTGGGTGGAAGTGGTCGAGTGAGATATTAAATTAATCAAGTCAAAAAAACTGAATCCAACGTTGTATTACACATGGGGTGGGGTATGCGTAACATACTTTTCACTCATAACCCAGAATCATTCCTTTGCACTAACTTATAGCTGACTTATAGTTGCACTAAATCTTTCATCGAATGAAACATAGATCGGGTCTTAGTTGAGATGAGTGGTCAATATGGTTCCAGTTAGAGTTAAGGTGTTATAAATCACAAAGTTTGCATATTTTAGTTTAATTCTCAGATATAGCTCTCGCAAAACTGAGCCAACGAGAACTGACCACTCACTCGAAAAACTGCTGTATCGCATAAACCCTCTAAAGCTTTATTATTTATAATATCAATAAATATTCATTGTGTATATTAAATGTAAAACTTATTAACAGAAATGAAATTTATTTGCATTTATATGAAATAACAATTTTTTAAATAATGAACAAATTAAATATTTTAAGTTTAAAAAATTTTACGCATCACATAAGCGTTAAATTTATTAAATATATTGTATGACAACTGTATGAGAAAAGTATATACATCTGTACATTATATCTATACACTCCTCACAACACATGTTTAATAATACACCTGTAGTTCATTCTCGTTAACACTTAATATCTGGATTAGTTTGGGAGAGAGTTCTTCTTCTTTCTCTTGTAAAGGTCTCTGTTTTGGATTCAAAACTTATCATCAATTCGTGTTCTCTTATCTCTGAAGTGGAGGGTCTGTCCTCTGGATTATGAGATAACAATTGCTTCAAAAGATTACACTAAAAAATAGCAAAAACTTAAATGACCCGACTTTTAATCAAAATGAAATTTCTTACAAACCTCTGTTTTAAAATTTTCACTAAACTCAACCGGAAATACTTGTTTTCGGGCACTTTTCAAAAGAACATTTCTTTCCATTTCTGTCTTAAACGGAACTAAAAGTTCAAACAATATAATACCCATTGAAAAGATATCTACTTTATGACTATACGGAGCGTTTCTTATCTGTCAATTTAAACACAAAAACAATAATGAACCTAATGTTGAAAGCATTTATGTAAAAGTGTAAACCTGTTCGGGACTCATATAAAGCTGAGTTCCAACTCTATTGGTGTGTGTATTGGAATCTTGTGATAATATAGTACTATAGCTATCTTCAAAATAGTCACCATTAGTCGCTGGTGTGTGCGACTCTTCGTCTATTGCAGTCGCAGTAACTAAACCAAAATCACCGATTTTAATGCTACCATCGATTGAGAAAAATATATTTGATGGCTGTTTAAAACAAATTATTCACACATTTAAAAATTTTATTGAGATTAACAATTGAGTTGTATGTTAAATACTTTGAGATCCCTATGCATTAATCCCATTGAATGGACGTAATGGACGGCATTTACGATCTGTTCAAATATATTCAAGACTTCATTTTGATCGCGATTACAGGCATTGTTGAAGAGCCAGTCTTTTAAGGTGTCTTTTCTGCATAATTGCATTTGAATATAAAGATAACATAGTGGTAGAGGATTGAAAGAAGTGGGTCGGCATTTCTGTTCAATTAATGACTTGTTATCTTTGAATTCGGACACATTTGTATTCAATTCGGACACATTTGTATCCAATTCGGACACATTTGTATCCAATTCGCATTCGTTTGATTTTGAATTTGCGTTTTTATTAGCAAATCCTGAATCTAATAATGAATTAATTGTTGCGTTTGTTTCAAGAACTTTAATAGAAGAGACATTTTCGTCAAAAACTATATCTAAAGATTGAGAACATTGGGTTTCATTGAAAGATATATGCTTTGAATTAAAACTGAAAATAGTTTCGGTTAGATTGTGTTTAGTTTTAAAACTAATAGAATTCTTAAAATCGCTGACGAGTGATGTGTTAACTACTTGTTTGCTTCGTTTATATAAATCGTTGTAATGCGCTTCAGATATGTCAAAATTAGCCCATTCTTTATCTTTAGACTCCTGCCAACCGGGAGGCGGCAGTTCCACCTTTGAGTTAATTATTAAATTTCATTTATTTATTTATAAAACAATTATTTCAATTTAAATATAAAAGTAAAAAACAATAGCCTACCCATGCGTTATAATATCGAACAATTCCGCTGTGATCTAATTTGGACAAAGCCTTCACTTCTCGCATGACTTTATCTCTTTGTTCTTTACGACAGGGAAGACATATTCGTTTGACTGCATAATGGCTTTCATCGATTAAATGCTTGCTTTCGAAGACTAAACCAAAACCTCCTTTTCCGAGAACTTGAATGGGTTGGAAGTCTTCTAAATATCTTGAAGTGAAACTATTATTATCGCCATAATTAAGTTGATTGAATGGTGAGCTGAATGATGGGGTAGAAGGAGATCCCTCTTGAAATGGCATAACCTCTGTTGCAATGGTTGGACTTATATTTTTCTCCTTTTCCTCGCAATCATTAATAACATTACATTTTAATCTCAATTTTCTTTTAATGTAAGAGAAAAAGTAGTTTAAAACAAATGCGGAGAAAATACTAATAGCAGAGACTTCTCTCCAGTAATGCCAAAGCGATGCGATCACAATCTGTTGCATAATCCCATCTTCTTCATCGCATTCGCCATAATCGCTATCCATATCTAATTGTTGTTCACTTTGATTGGAATAACATTTGGTTTCATTGTCTTCGATCACATCTATTATATAATAACCTAAAGTGTTGTCATTTAGAGAATTCGAAGAAAGTGAGAACTGAGGCCTCGAAACTAATTCGAAACCATTTTCTGCATTTAAATCATTTTCTTTGTTATAAATGAGTTCCTGAGGTTTCCATTCGATTTGCAAAACAGACTTTGAGCCCGAATTTGTGGTTTCCGTCGCTAATAAATCGTTTTGAATCTTCTTTTGCGATGAGATGTGATCTTTGATTTTGTCGGACGACTGAACATACCATTGATTTTGAAAGCGTCCGATATATATAGAGGGCTCCAACATATGAGTGTCGAACCCGAGGTTTGCGAAACCAAACAATCTTTGTTTGTCGAATAAGTTCAAAGGGCTTAGAATTCCGTTTTTATAATGCCATATATGAACAATTGGTGACTCAAACTTGTATTGCCAGTCAGTGGTCTCACTTTTGTCACCATTTTTTATAGACCTTTTGCCAGAAATGATTCCGTTCGGAACAATCACTTTGAATTCGGTCTCTTTTATGGGTTGCGACGGATTATCTGTAATTTTGTATTCGTTTCTCTCACTTTCGTCGTAAAAATGGTTGGAATCATAATTGTTATGACATTGAGAGGGAGGAGTCGTTGACAGTTGTGGTTCACTGACAGAGAAGTACCACTTTTCTTGTCCAGTTCTCGGCTCAATCGCGCGCACTGTTTGTGTAATGCGTTTTAATAAAAATAAGTCATCAAAGGTTTCATTTTCATTTAGTTGCGATTCAGGACATCCTCTGACACCACATTCATAATAGACATGACCCGTAAGTATATTAATGCCTAATATATTGCTCTCTTGTCCTCCAGTTATCACCAAATCGTCGCCCAATTTGTAAGAGCTTTTCAACAAAGTTTCAGCATTTAATGGAATTCCGTCTATAGTTTTTCCGTTATATAAATATAAGTTGCCGTCCAGTGACGGAACGATTCGCACGATTTGTCCCTTTTTGGTTAACTCGAAGTTACTGATTGTCGACGACAGCAATGGCTCAGAACTGATCCGTTTGGACCATTGGAGGCGTATATCTTCCTCCACATCCAATGCAGATAACGTGCCGTCTAAAGTGCTTATTATCAATAATTCACTTCAATTGAAAATATGGCAATTATTTATTTGTTTAAACATTAGTTTATTGTTAGTAAAGAATAGACTAAAACTCACTTCTGAAGTGATTTCGAAACTGTATTCTGTTTATTGCAATCGGGAAGTAATGAATGTTGTGTTGGAAGTGATGGAAGTGAGGAATAGGTGTCAACAACGACTTGCGTTTCGTCTTCATTAAAGTGGCAGAGATTCAGTCCACATAACAGACAAATACAAATTACGCAAAAGTTGACCAAAACTGCCATTTCTTTAACTAATTAATAATTCCAAAGATAACTGTCTTTCATCTTTGGTTTGTTTTCATTTTTCGTTTGTATTAATTACTTATTAATTGAATTGAAATAAATTCAAGTGATCTTTAATTGCAAACAATTGTTTATTTATTTATTGATATAAATTATAATAAATTAACAATAATTAAACCTAACATAAGGTTTATGTTAACTCTGGCTTAACATAAGATATGAATATTATTATTAATATTCATACATTTGTACAGTTAGTCTAATACTAACTTATCTATAGTTTAACTCTATTTTGATTGCAAACTCTCCAACACTGACTCATCATTCATACTATGGAATGATGTAATACTAAAAAATAGTGTTGTATTCAATTAAATTATAATTCAATTACTGTATTGATATATTATTCAAGTTAGATCTGGTAAATCGGGCCTAAATTCATAGGTCTGACCCGCCCTAAAGTTTTTCTCTGTAGGCCCGCCCAACCCGAGCCGACCCGATAAAAAATACAAATCCGCCCGAAACATAAAAAGGAGTTTAAATTATAACAACTTACAGATTCTCATTAATAAGTTTTAACATATAAATACTGTTTACTTTCATTAATACTGCTTATTATCAGTGATGACAGTGCTCGAGCATTTGGTGCTTGGTGGCGAGCACCTAGCACCAGATTTAGTGGAGCACAAGCACTTGCTCGAGCACATGATCCCGAGCACGAGCACCGAACACGAAACAACAAAGTTATAGCTATTCAATTCATAAATTTTTGTCATTTATGAATGTCTATATCTTAATTGAATCACTACAAATGGGTTTATTTTAGAATAAATTTAATGTAATTTTGAATAAACTAATAGCTTTAGAAAATCAATACAAAAAGTTAGATAGCTTGGTGGTAGGTAAGTGCATACAGGGTAAGTGCTAGAGTTTTTGTTAATGTTTACAAAATAAACCGATGTTCACTAACAAAATTATACTCCTTAACCACAATTAAACTTAAATTAATATCGAGCTCATTCATTTTAACAGCCCAGCACGAAAATTTTTAGATGTAGGGACGCTCAACCAGCACAAAACTTTTCTAAGCCGCCCAAACCAGACCATTTTTACCACCTATTTGACCGCCCTATTTCCTGCTCTACTTCAAGTATTGAATATTTATGTGAGGCAAAAATTCCACTTCAAAGATGTAGGGATGCAATTAATGGCCTTTGAATACCATACCCGATGCTTTTTTATTTAATTTATGTTAAACATTCTGTATTCTATAATTTACTGTATTCTGTAAGCTTATTTTGTAAGAAAAAAACTCAACACTATGCAACAATTATAGCAACTAGTATAATACTGACATCTGGTAAATGTAATACTTATAGTGAATGCAACATCACTACAATCGTGCGTTATATTTATTTTGCGCCTCAAGAAGGCGATTCGGTAAAGGTAGACTTCATCAAAGTTATACATCGCTAGATTTAATTAACTTATTACATTTTATAAACAAGACACTGGTTAAGTGTGACTGATGTTATTACCCTTAACTTTTGTTACCTATATTTATCCATATAGTGCTTACCCTTTATTTACTACAAAAGGAACCTGAGGTGAACCACAATCTAGGTAATACTAGGGATGCACAAGGGGGGTATATCAAAAATACCCCCCTGAGTCGAAAAATTTCCAAGATACCCCCTGACTTTTTGAGCTGAAACATACCCCCCGGACTATTTTCGGCGGACGGAGTCAATATTGAATGCAAATTATATCAGCAAATGCTCTGAATCTGGGAATTCAATAAATTATTCGGATTGTTGTTACTGTTTCTGCTCCCGCAAGTCGTTAAAAAGTCTAGGGTTAGTAAATAAAGTAAAACTTTGATATAAATGACAAAATCCCTATAAAAAAAATTTTAAAAATTTTTCCGAGAAGTGAAATGAAAAGTTAGTAAAATAATTATGTTTAATTAATTACAATTAATTAATGACAATTTTAATCTCAGGTAGAAACAAATTATTTAAGTCTTTTGCTTAAACAAGTAAACCCGATTGGCCTTTCGTTAAGCAAATTTAAGACACTTCAAGATTTAAATCTTTCAATACCTGTTTTGCCCATAAATTATAAAAATTTTTATGATAATTTAGAGCCTTTAACCAATTATAATTTAAATGAATGGCAATTCGATAATATGAAAAAAGCAAAAGTGTAATTAAAATTGTCATTAATTAATTATAATTAATTGGATATTGTTATTTTATTGGCTTTTCATTACATTTCTCGGAAAATTTTTTAAAAAAAGGACGAACCACCACATCCCATTATGGCTGGGCAGAGCCTCCCACTACCCCCATTCGATAGCCCACTAAGTAATACTTATATTACTAAAATTTCAGATTTCTAGATATAACAGT
>JAQGAN010000320.1:0-11686 GCA_034697745.1 Nothrus palustris
CAATTCATGAATATTTGAATAAAAGTTCTGAATTTAATGTATTAACTGAGGAACTGATAAATAAAGTGAGATAATGAAAGTTTAATAATTTTTAAATACTTCAGTTTTGAAAATAATTTCGAAATTCCTAAAACTATTTAAAAATTGAATTTCTTCTTAATTTAATAAACATGTATTGCTATTGTTTGAGTTGTTGTCCATAACATTAATGATGAGGTTTGTAAGCAATGTTTTGTGTGGGAAGAATCAGATTTTGAGGAGAGACCGCATAGTCGCCAATCATTAAACTGTTATTTACTGGAAAATTGGCTGAATTCAGAACTGAAACTTGTGGAGTATTTGTGAACAGAGACGGAGATATTCCGCCGCCAATAGAACTTGTGGGCACTGCAGCTGCGACTGGAGTGATGCGCGTGTGAGGACTCGTACGACTGGTCGCGTTCGGACTCGGAAGTGAACCTAAATTAATCATTTGAGTCGAATGCAGGCCTAGACCCAGATTCGCACTTTGTTGGTGTGAGTGATGTTGATGTAAACTATTGGTCTGCAATTGCATGTTATTTATCTCAATTACAGGATTCACTTGAGGAGTATTGCCGTTCATAACAACCACACCATTCATAACATTACTGGTCGCTTGTGAGGAGTCGAGTGTTTGCCAGTATTGTTCACTCGGAGACGTCTCATTACATCCGGGAGGCGGTTGTGGTGGTTGTCCCGTATATCTGAAGTAAGGGTTCTTCAAGTCGAGTGAGTTCGAGGCTCGAGTTCCCACTCCTTCCACATATAGCTCAATATCAACGTTATAGCTCTGCCTCTTATTAGATGAGAGAACGACGCGACCCAACAATGTTTGTCCTCTTTGTACGAATAAAGGCGTGTCGATGAGACACCGAACCTGATACCAGTGCGTGAGTGGTTGTGTCGGTGATGTCGACAGCCATACGGCCTGTTGGGAGCCGAAGAAGGCCACGTCGAACCAGAATGCAAGACCGTGCACTTCATCGGTTTGATGCATAACAAAACTAATTGGTATATCAATTCTGTGCAAATCTCTCTCATGAGCTTTAGTGAAGTCTACGGTATAGCGAAATGATTTTGCGGTACAGATCCTAACGTCAAATGTGTCGACGACGGGCTGATAGAAGTATTCTTTAAGAGCAGCACTTCTCAGACTTGTCAGATCCACGCCGTGGAAGTTTTGTTGGAACCAAAAGTTGGCTTTTGTTAGCTTTTGAATAAAGAAATCATTTTTATAATAATTGTGAACATAAATCACATATCATTACCGGTAATAATGACTTAAATGCAGAGCACATACCTGTTCGGTATAGAGTTGGGCGTCATTGAAAGGTGCGATATGAAGGTCTCCTCTGCTCGGAAACATTTTGCCATTGGTTGACAACCACTTCTTCGCGTGCAAATAGGTTTCGAGCATTCGTTCATTGAATAACATGTAACCCATTGGTTCTGATATGATTACATCTACTTTTTCTGGAAGTGTTATTTCTTCGATTTTTCCGGGAATGACAACAATTTGATCATTGAGTTTATTATTAAATACAAGAGTCTCTGCGTGTTTAGCCATAGAACTCGCTTCCACGGCGTATACCTTTCGAGCGCCCGCCTGTGCGGCGAAGAACGAGAGAATGCCAGAGCCGGCGCCCACGTCGAGCACCACTTTGTCTTTGAAGTCTTCGAAGTTGGCGAGAATGGCTCTTTGGTAAGTAGACGTCCGGATGTAGTCCTGCATCATATTCTGCTGTTGCGAGAGATAGCCGTAGAATTGGAAGTATTGCGACGCCGACGCCTCGTCCGTCCGCTCGGAAAACACCGACTCTTTGCGGCCGTATTTGAAATCAAAAACCAACTTATTAAAAACTGTCAAATCGTTGTCACCATTGCTTTTGCGGTCATTGCTATTAAACAAGAGAAGAGTCGTCTTCTCATTGTCTGTAATAATAAAACCATTTTTGCCGAAAAGAGCAGTTTCTGTGTCTTTGAATATTTGGATATCACATAAGGATTGTTCGAAGTCTGACATGTGTTGAGACAATTGAGACAATTGTTGAGACATTTGCTGAGGTTTACATCGAAGCAAAAGGTTATCGCTTTCATCGATCACTTGTAGGAAAACGGGTGCAAACCGTTTATGGAAACTAAGACTTTCTTCGTTGAGTTCATTGACGATCACCTCTCGGAAAATGACTGCCATTTCTTATTATTATTAATATTAATATTATTTAAATTATTTATAATTTTATTTATTATACAATAATATCTAATTCTAATCACAATAAACATGGAATGAATTTTTCTTTTTTAATATTTTGAATTCAAACTAATGTTATGTTAAATATGTTTTCATATTATTGTTAGCGTAATATTCATTCAATTCAATGCTTTGCTTCAACAATGAAATCAATACAGTTTTCACTCTTTATAATTACATTCATTTCATTTAAATCTCAATCGTTTTCTATAATTCAAATCGAGTTAACTTTTTCTTCTCACTTATAAACAATTATTTTAACTTCAATTTCAATGTTTTCAAAATTCTTATAATCGATTCAATTAATTGAATTGAATAATGAGATATGACTGTAATTGCTTTGAAAATTAGAGACTGAAAAGTGTATAATATTATTATTAATATGAAAAATAGCACAGAGAGAGCTCTGCATTGACTACAATCACGTCGTGAGAGAAACCTTTGTGAAACACTCTTTAAGTTATATTATGTCTTATAATATGAATTAAGCATCTGTTCCACTCACATAGTGTGTAACGCAAAATAGGGAAAGAGGGTGAATAAGAGTCAAAATTATTGCTCTTTATATAACTTATAGCCAAACAGTGAATATGACTCAGTGAGGGAGGGGTAGGAAATGCAAATTATATGTGACATAGTATTATTACGATGCTTATTAACCTTTGCCGGTTTAGCCATTTTATTACCCATTACTCTAAAAATAACGTTACACTAAAGTACAGTAAGGGATGGAATGTCCATATTTTAAGCAATACCATCACATGAGGGAGACTTCAATATCAGATCTCATTTTTGTATTTTTCAAGCACTGTCTGTTAAATATTGTTTTAAACAATAATAATAATAATTCAATTAAAGATAATATGAGGGAAGATATTATCAAAACCTCGAATCTGACATTAGAGAAGGGGAGGGAGGCTTCAAATGTGTAATACATGTAAACCGTTATTAATAAATTGGCCAAAACTAAGCTAATGTGCGCATGTCTTATATGAGTTTTTTTTATTACTTTTCATTTAATGTAAGAGTAGAGCCATTTTGGATCTTTTGGAGTAAAAGTTGTTGACATTTAATTTAAATTAAATACTAATAATTTATTTAAAAAACCCCTAAATGGCGAGCGAAGGCATCAACATCGATGGCATTATATCTCGGCTTTTAGAAGGTTTGTTGAAATTGAATTAACCATTAATTGTCTTAATATTAAAGTAATTATACGAATATTAATGACTGAATGCAGTGCGCGGTTGTCGGCCCGGAAAGACTGTTCAATTGGCTGAGGCAGAGGTCAGGGGTTTGTGTCTTAAATCAAGAGAAATATTTCTGAGTCAACCCATTCTTCTGGAACTCGAAGCTCCTCTCAAGATCTGCGGTTAGTCTTTACCAAATCTATTATACATTTTCAGGTTTATTATTAATAATATAAATATTAAATGAGTGGTGAAATTGTTTTTCTGTCAAATTATGACATGAATTGGTTTGCAGCCATATATTCAGTGTTGACCAAAGGAGGTGTGCGAAGGGGGGCTCTGGGCTTATGAGTAGCACTTTATTTGGATAAAATAGAATTTAATCCATATTTAACTTATAAATAATGTATTAGAAGTGGTGGGTTATGACTAATTGCTCCATAAATTGCATAATATATACTTATTGGGACTCTCTTTGTGAGCACTGGTTATACTGTAGTCTATAAAATGACATGAATTGAGTGAATACTAAGATATTGATGACTAATTGTGATAATTAATAATTAATGCAAAGGTGACATTCACGGCCAATACACGGATTTGTTACGTCTCTTCGAATACGGGGGTTTTCCACCGGAGGCTAATTATCTGTTTTTAGGCGATTATGTGGACCGCGGAAAGCAGTCTTTAGAAACGATATGTCTATTACTCGCCTATAAGATTAAATATCCCGAAAATTTTTTCCTCTTAAGAGGTAATCACGAATGCGCGAGTATTAACAGAATATATGGATTCTATGATGAATGTGAGTATTTATTTATAACAATATTAGATTTTACTCAACTATTATATATCTGTAAATAGATAGCAATAACTCTGACCTTAAAGCCACTGTCGGCTAACTTAAGCATTTATTGATTTATGACCTCTTTTTTATCCCTGTTTGTCATGAATTATATATAAAGGTAAACGACGTTATAATATTAAACTCTGGAAGACATTCACAGACTGTTTCAATTGTCTGCCAATCGCAGCAATCATTGATGAGAAAATATTCTGCTGTCACGGAGGTATGCATTCTCTTCAGTTGCATTCATTGTAAACTCAAAGTTGATTCAATGTTAGGACTTTCCCCTGACTTGCAATCTATGGAACAAATCCGTCGCATTATGCGACCCACCGATGTTCCCGACACAGGCTTACTCTGCGACCTGTTGTGGTCAGATCCGGACAAAGACGTTCAGGGCTGGGGAGAGAACGATCGCGGTGTTTCATTCACTTTTGGTGCGGATGTCGTCAGCAAATTCTTGAATAGACACGACTTAGACCTAATCTGTAGAGCACATCAAGTAGTAGAAGATGGCTATGAATTCTTTGCAAAGAGACAATTAGTAACACTATTTTCTGCGCCCAACTATTGCGGCGAATTCGATAACGCGGGAGGAATGATGTCAGTGGACGAGACGTTAATGTGTTCTTTTCAAGTAAGTATCGATCCATATATGATATAATGTATTGTGCATTCTCTGAAAGCTAAGGGCCTTGACCTCAATGCTGTCAATGCTGTGATTGTGTTTTGCTTTTGTTTATATAACATTTATATAACATATTGTTTCTGTTGCGCAGATTCTAAAGCCATCAGAAAAGAAAGCGAAATACCAATACGGAGGCCTCAACTCGGGCCGACCCGTCACCCCTCCCAGAGGGCCCGTCAAAAAGAAATAATACACTACTATATCTGGTAAAGGAATCGTTTTAGGATTTAAAGGAATAGTTGAAAATAATTCTTCTCTCAATACAAACCAACAAAAGCTCATATTCTGCGTGCTTTGCATTCAATTGTAACTAAAATTAGTTAAAGAAAAAGAACACAATTAAATTGAATCCCATTTTTACTTATTTTACCTCTTCATTAGCCTTGTGTTCATAAATATATTTATAAATTGCTTATATCTCAGCTTTTATTGTGCTGTTAAGTGAATTAGTTTTCATCAAAAATCAGTAACAATTAATTTGGCCGAAACGTCAACAATCATAACATCCACTAAAGAATCAACTTATAAATGAAAAGCCGGTGCTTTGATTTTGTTGAGTGCTTTTTAAATGTTTGACTAATCATTAAATTTATTTTTAACTTTAAATATCTGGCATTGTATTCAAGGGTGCACTCAATCAAAACTAAGCAATACTTGATTTAGAAAACATTAATTGAAGCATAACTCAAACTATAACTCAAACTATTTATGTACTTATTATCTCTTCATAACTAAGCAAAAAAAACAGGCAAAAACTCATCACAAATATGGTACTTATAATTTAGTGTTTAATTCCAAACAAACTTATCATTTGATGGTCTATTCATATCATTCATTTTTACATAAAGTTCATTTACATTTATTCATTATATCGATTAATGCATTAGTCTTCTTCTCATTAGTTTTGGCTATAATAAGGCCTACATTTAATTCATGTTTCGATTATTTGCGATCAATTTGTTAATTGCTTTTATTTTATTTTTCTGTTCAGAAGTAAAGTAAAATCTATTAGTAAAACAAATTGTTAGAAATGTTTTCTAATAACACTGTAATTATTGGGTAAAGCAATCAATTATTAATTAACGATTAAGTTATTATTTTAAAAACTAAAATATGTAAAAACCCTTTTTATAGTGTAGAACAAAACCAAAACTATTTCACTTTATTTTAATGGCACTTAAGAGAAACAAAGTATTCTAGAATAAAAAAAGACTTATTTTTATTGGATTTAATGTCTATGTTTATAAAGTTTTCAATTGAATCCAATTTTGATGCATAATTGTTAAGCGAAGTATAAATAATTCATTTTTAAATGTCTTTAAACTAAATGAGGTTTAGTTAGTCAACAAATTCAACATAGATTTGCGAAATTTTTAAAATTATAAACAAATAATTACAACCTCCATCACAGCCTCCACAACCTCAACAACAGTAAGTTGGTCTTTCTTACTAAGGTCTTAATAGACTGACGACAGAGTAAATTGTAATTTTCATTAATAGACTTGCATTAAATACAATGAAGGCTAGAATAGAAGGTAACGCATATTATTTCTCGTCCAGAGTTAGCTTAAGTTTTATCAAGTCTATTATTAATATTTTATTCACTCTCTGTTTAAATAGTGTTGAAATAATACATTGATAGCAAACAGAGCCGTCGCTAACATTTGCGAGGCCGGGTGTTGGGGTTAGTTAGTTAGAGCGATTTTTTCCCTCGCAGCCGCCGCAAGTCTCCCCAAATGATAGTCGGACAGTGTTTTTTCCAAATATATTACAGTGACGCTCAATGTAAGCTCACTATAGGTTTAATTAAACTTTAACTCTTTATTCAATGAAAATTATTAACACCAAATTTTTGTTTACATAATGATACTTTTTTGAAAAGCACCAATAATGTAAAAGTATGTGCATATTTTGGAAAAGATTTTTGTATTTATTTCGGCGCGAGGCCGGGGGAAAATCATCTTTTACACCCGCTTTGCGACGGCTCTCTATAAAGCTTTACAAAAAAACAAAAAAACTAAAATTTCAATAAAAAAAATTGAGATTACCTGGATTTGAAGAGGGTCTCCCTGTGTTAACAAACCCTTGTTGCCGCTGCTTAACTTTTGGAAGAGTGTATGAGAAGATATATTCTGCGTGTTGTATCCTTTGTAATTAAAAAGGCACATAAGAAGTATATGAACGCAATAAACGATATTAAAAAAACGTATCTCGAGTTAACCTTTTTCGGACTTTGTTTTAGACTTTTAGTTTAACTCATACTTTATGCATATAATAAAGTTCAATATATGTTTGAATGTAAAAATTTATAAAAATTGAGTTAACAAAACTTATTGATTACAGTAATAATTAATACAAATAAACACTAACTATAAGCTAATGGGACATAATTAGTGTTATGTGCTTTACATATAGCATAGTGTATAGCAAAGCAATCATAAGCAGTCTTAAGAATTGATTAAAACTAACAAAACTTTGGTTTTTGTTTACTTTAAGAAAGAGGTTGTTAAGCATTAGTTAATGATTAAAACTGTTATAAATATTTTTTTAATGCTTAAATTGATGTTATAACTAAAAAGTTTTATATTAAACTGAAATTTCAATTAACTTTTTAGTAAATTAAGTGTTTTTTTCGTTTCAATGTATTGAGAGATTTTATTATTATCGAGCCGTTCATATATGTGTAATTAACTCCTGTATATACTCGAATAAAAATGACCACCTTAAAGATAATAATTAAAGCATTTATTTATGAGTTAAATAATGTTAGATTACACATTTTACATGATGTTAATTATGTGAAACTTTCTGCAATTTACGTCTGCCCTTATCTTTATTATTAGAAATTTCTAAATTTTTAAGCTTAACATGAAATCGAATAAAAATACAACATAATAATGAAGTGATGCTTTGAGAAAGATTCTCCCTATGACATAATGGAATGAAACTGAAGTCAATATTCTTGTGAATAATATCCATTAACTTATTTTTTACAAGTGGGTGAAAGATAATTTTTTCGAAATTTTCATTAATTGAATTTATGATGGATGTAACAGTTTCTAAAGTTTTAGTGGATGGAATAATGAGATGAGAATTTTCATTATATTTCTTGAAATTAATGAAAATGGTATCTTCACGGAAAATTATGCTTGATGTCTCAATTAAAGCTGAATGACATGAGCTACATTCTGTTGATGTGAATATGCGGTGTAAAATGTAACCAGAAATGTACGAATTAGAATTTTTAATAATTATTTCATCCACTAACTGATTATGTTCGGATGGAAATGTCATTAAATTTATGTTATGCATGTTCGATGTTGAACTTTTCTGTGAATTTGAGTTTAATAATTGCGAGTTAAATATATATGACAATCATCATTTCATTCACAATCTGTTTTAGTTGATGCAGATGCGAAATTATGAACAAGAAGTGATTTAAATGAGGATGTGAATTGTTGAACAGTTAATGTAGATGAACATCCAGCTTTTTCACGTATGATACCAAATGAAGCTTCTACAAAGTCTTGTTGGATGTAACGAATGAGAAGATGTTCATGTTTAATTTGTGAAGATGATAACTCGGTGAAAAGTACGGAATTAATTGAAAGCAAAAGTCCGTTTTTATATTGTGGATCGCGCACTTTTTTAAGGCCACTGTAGTATTCGAGTCCCTTTATGAAACTTCTATGATCTGTGAGAAACTGATGGGGTGCATTATTGAGGCGTATGGCGGTTGAATATGGTTTCCCATTGCGATTACTGAGAGATGAACTATTTAGGTAGTCAAATAATGAGTCAATTATTTCGATAAATTCAGCTGTATGTACATATGAAGGTGATGAAGCATTTCCAAGTGAAACATGTGTAAACATTGCTGCAGATGTTGAATAGCTGAGTACTTGAGTTGCATATTTCACGCGCTGCTTAGTGAAATTTGTTAAGCTAAAATGAGAATCTGTAAGTTTAGGGCATAATCGTGGACAACGTTTTGAATCTTCTGCATAAAACGATGTGATATCTGACCAATGAGCAAATTTGTTTGGAGCGAATTTAATATGATAGCTAATGAAGCTGTTTCGTAAACACTTTATGAGATGAGGCGTGTCCCATTTAATTTTTTCACCACTTTCGAGAGTATGATAAAAGAATGGATTCTCAGGTGTAACTCTTAAAATGTTATTTAATAGTGACTGATTGTTTGGACCCATATCACAAATGGTGATGCGTATGCGAATACCGTTTTGATGAAGTAATTCAATGATTGATCGTAAATATGTGTGCATAATCTCAGATGGAGTAGAATTGTTTGCGAAAAGATAGCATAGTGGAAATTTCCATGGACCTTTTATTCTTCTAATGAAATATACAAGCGCAACGGTGGCTTTTACTGGGCGACGATTCAAATGACCATAATCTACAAAACCTTCTATGATATCTTTGCGATGATTATAATGAAAATTTGTGTGTAAACTGATTTCATCCCATGCTAATGCAAAATCACGATCTATGTCGTTGATGCGCGAACTCAAATGTCTAATAGCTGATATTATAGATGGCTGAATTCCTGTTGTATTAATTGTATGCAATAAATGACGAGAAATGGTGGATTCGGATGGTAGTGAAAAGTTTTTTCGAAAAAAGCGAAAGGCGGTTGGACTACGATGTCGAAAAGTGGATGAAAAATTCTTCATTGGCGTAGTCCATTGTGGCTTAGATTTTTGTTTATTCAGAGCGTTAATGAATTGGCCTTAAATTATAAAATTATAATGTAGTAGTAGACGAAAACATAAGAAATAACCTTCTACTTTTAATGAATTCTGCTGCTATTGGACTTAAAAGATGTTGAATAGAGTCTACTGCATGCAAGAAATCCGACAACGACCACGAGCGTGCCTTTTTCAACTGAGAGAGCCTATTTGTTAAGTGCATTATTATTAGTTGCAAGCATAATTATTTACAATTAATATTTACTAATATTCACCTAAATTTATATCTCTTGACAGTAGCCTTAGCTTTCCGAAGTTTTTCAGCAATGTCAGATCGAATAATTTTGAAGTATTTTCGTCTTTTACGAATCGAAACTTTTTGTATGGTTACGGATGGCAATGAAATAGCAGGTAATAATTCTTCAAGGAAATTTTTAGAAATGGGTGGGTTATTGTTATCAGGAATTGCTGTTGAAAATTCAGAACTGTAATTATGGTCACAGTTAATATTCATAAGAGCTGCAGATGTTAATTTTTGCGATGTAATAGTTGGGGTGGCCATATGATTTAGTCTTTTTTTATAAATTGGATTATTGAATTCCTTATCGTCAAAATGAGCTCCACAAATGCGTTGATAATTTGGGATCTTTGATGCCTCAAATTGGGATGAAAGAATCAAACATTTTATCGAATATTTATACTTAAATATTTAATTTTTAATAAAATAAATATAAATATTATAAAAAATGTTCGAATTATTCGAAAATTGCTTGTTATTATTCAGTTAATTAGTGTTGTATCAATTTTAATAAATTATTTTAATGAAAAAAATTAATTATGCCTTTTTACTAGCAAAATATTGAAACTTTGAAAATTCATAACTTCGCCCACAGGAGGAATTTTTAGATTTTTTCAACATATGCTTAAACAGTATATTGAGAAGAATTTTCGATAAAATTTTGGTGGGCGTGGCTCAAAATTTTTTATTTTGGGCGGAGCTTTAAGTGGTTAAAAGTGGGCGTGACTTGAGATTTCTGTATATCAAGTTATACTGATCATAAATATATAAGGCCCTACCTATTACCTACTGAAACTCTGGTGCTCACACATCAATTTTACCCGTGCAATGGACAGAGTCCTGGGTAATCAGGTTTTAGGGCCATAGCCGTTTGTCCCGGGTATCCCTAAACCATAATTTAAACATGAGTTGCGACTTGCGACTTACATGCAGAGGTAACTGGGTTTAGGGGGATCCTCTAATGAGCGATATTATCACCGCCTGTGAGGGTATATTTTAAAGCTGTTAGAAATTCTTAAGAAATTATAATTTTTTATTAAAGAAAAAATTTACCTATTGTGGTCGGTTGGAAATGAGTGAAATGTTAAATTTTGATGAGTTGATTTTGTATTTGCACAATTTTTCACACAACACTTAGACATTTTTCACTACTGAAAACAATAAAAAACACATTAACTTATACTGGAGGAAACCAATGCATATAATGGGCAATTGTCGAGTTTGAAAAGACCACAACTTTTTAAATCTCCTACTCGCTTCCACAATTCATTATTAGATGTCGCGTCTATTTTCGATTTCTCTCATTAGCTAAGGCTTGAAGCATCTTTGCTGCATAGTATCAATGTCTCCGCTATGAGCCAACTGAGACATATTTTATAAGAAATATTATGCAATACTTAATTATCAACCAATAGTTTAGGCTCAATTTCACGAATTAATGCGCAGAATCCCAGTTGTCTCGATTTTTATGAGAGTTGGTCAGTAAAGGTTTGTTCCCATAAATGTTGCATATGGCATGCAATACTTGCAATAAATGTTGCGATGCCATATTGAAATGATTTGCATGCCAGGAATTGCATGCTATTGCTGTTTTCATAGTATGCAATTCTGAAGAAAGTGTTAACCAATCAATTTGAACTTATATCCCCCAACTATTTAATGTAAAAAATAGCCATTTAAAT
>JAQGAN010000321.1:0-11685 GCA_034697745.1 Nothrus palustris
TAATTTATAAATACGAATCAAGAAAATAGTACAGTAATACCTCGATAGAGTGAATCGCTGGGGACCGAACTCGAGTGATTACTATAACGAGGTTTCACTATATAGAGGTGAAATTGTGTTAGTTTTTTATGATTGGGACCAAAATCCCTATTAACACTAACTCGGATTCACTCTAAAGAGGTTCACTATAACGAGGTATCACTGGATATAGTAATACTGTAGAATCTTAAGCGCGAGACAACTTTTTAGAGGGTTTTGAAAATATAATATTATTTAACAATTGATGACAAACAAAGTGTTTTGTTTCATGAAAGAGACATTACAGAAAAATGAATGAGAAATAAGCTATGCCTCTAATATTAGATTTAATAAAATTGCTTCAAATTTCACAAGGGAAACGACAAATAAGAAACTCAGGTATCGAATTAAGACTTATTAAGAGTAAATATTTAAAAATAAATAAATTTTCATTTAGATTTTTTAAGTTAGATATACCTAATCATATATTACTTACCAACAAGCTTTTTGTAAAAAATTTCAATCAAATTTTGCAGTTTTAATAGTTAACTATACTCAGCAACGCACAAATATTTACAAAGCTTAGCACTTATATTATGTTATTATATTAAAAATACTTTACACTACCATAGTAACATTATAATAACAATTATTTAAACTTGAAACCTACTTGTGAGGAAGCTAACCTTTTGCATGCTACACAGTGCCATGGATTATCCCGGGGTATACTACTATCAAGACTTTACTACGATATTCCTATATTTAAAAAAATCATATCTCCTCTTAGCCATCATATTTTTGAAAAATTCTTTTTGCATTCGATTTTACTCTTTATAAGCTTTAATTTGATACCACATTTGACATAATAATGGTACACACTTAGGATAATTTGAATTAACTCCTATACATTATGTATTAGTAAAAGTTAAAATTAAATTTTTGAAAAATTGGGGGCTCATACGCCCAAATGATTGTTATTTTTAATAATCATATAAAATGTTATTTTAGAAAAATGAAGTCTTAAATCGATACCTGAGTTTCTTATTTGTCGCTTCCCTGTAAGTTCAATAATCTAAGATAAAAAATACTAAGGGATATTATTTAGAAAGTCAAATCGTCCATGTCAGTGTTTCTCAAACGGTGGGTCGCGACCCCCAAGGGGTCGCGAGCTGTCTGCGCTGAGCCAACAGAATTTGTTTGCTCTGGAGTCTCAGGGTGGTTTTTGAAAAAAAGTGGGTTTTTTGCCAATACTGCCTGTAGTAGTTATTTGTGGGCAAATAATGCCCATTCCTGCGTTTTTACCCCTATAGTGATAGCAGGGTCGCGACGACCAAATACCCGGACGGGTCTGGCAAATCAGGCTGAGAAACACTGGTCTATGTTTTTAAAGTTGAACCAGACCTAAATGACAGCAACCAGCTTCAACTTAAGGTTTAGCAAGTTTAATAGCATTACTACTTAATCAATAAATTGCTCCCTATCTATATGGCTATGAGTTAGAAAAAGGCTTTTATTTATAACATCTATATTTAATCAAAAGTTGAATTCAAAAATAAGATTAACTGTATTTACTTAACTATTATACAGATCATAGTATACTGAAATATTACGATAATAATATATTTAAAATCTGGACAACTATTTTTCTATTTTTAGGCATTTTCTTGTTCTGAAACTTACTTAACTTTTATTTTTATGCGAAAATGTGTCTCAAGAGTATCGCTAAAAGACTTTTACAATCGAATAATGATATTTCTTTATCGTTTCAAAGTTCAAATCGAAAAAGATTTGGAGAAAACTTTCAAAAGTTATTGCCATTAAGACTTCATTGCCAGTTAGAAAAGATCAGATTCAATAAGTTAGAAGACAGAATATTTTAAAGTTGAAGATAATAATGTTTAACCTTATATAACAGAATATAGATAACAAAAAAAATACATTTTTGTTTTCAATTGGTTTATCATTTGATATCTGTATGAGTTGTTAATATATAATAATCAACAAATGGATTTAATTGAAAAGTTTCTCACACAAAATCATATATAAAAGAAGAGATTATTGTAACTAAAAAGCATTATAAATTCCGGATATTAATTTTTATCTCTGTTGAAACTTATTAAAACATATTTCAGCAAATTAAATATGAAAATGTTGGCCAAATTGGCAGTTTTAAGCGTTTTGATATACTATTGTTCAGCAGCTGACTTGTTCTCTTTCAAAGACTGCGGTCAGTCAAACCTTAACTAATTATTGATTGTAATGTCTATTAATATATTATATATTTTGTGTTACAGCGGGTACAAAGTTAAAAGTCGATAACATAACTATTAGTCCGCTGCCGATTAAGTTGAGCGAAACCGATTTGGTGACTGTTTCGGGTAAAGTCGAAATCTTAGAAGATTTACCAATTGATGCGTTGGTTGAGTTGAAGATAGTTAAATTGGTACAAATCGGAACCACACGTATAGATATACCGATTCCATGTGTTGATGACTTGGGTTCGTGTACACTAAAATTATGCGACCTCTTCAGTAAATGGTATAATGACATCCTCTGCCCATTTATGGAAAAATCTAACGTCAAATGTCAGTGTCCTATTGCTAAAGGAGTCTTTGAAGCTAAAGATATTAAAGTGACGGTTCCGTTCGCTAAAATCAAAGGAATGATTGCACAGTTGGCTTCGGTATAATTAAATTATTTAATATTATATTCAAAAGATTTGTCTTATATTTAATTTATTTATTGAATTATTTTTAGGGCGATTATAACATTGGATTCAGAATTACAGATCCGCTGAAGAAAGCGAATTACGCGTGTGTTGACTTACACGCAAACCTGGTTATTGATAAACCTAAATCTAAATGATAACCATTCCTACTAAATAAATACAAATCAAATATCACTTTGAAAATGTATAAACATTTCTAAACGATTAAATACTAGCTTAAAGTCATATTTTAAATATTTGTGTTATGAATCAGTTATGTAAAGGCGTAGTCTTTAATTTAATTAATGCACATATATTTCCGCATATTTTCATCACTTAAGATATTGGTTATGTTTGCAATGTATGAAACTTTAATATCGTGTTATTCAATAGATTTCATTTCATAAGAATAAGTTTTTATCACTAATAGAGAGTCGACTCCAAATAGTTAACAACTATTTAAAATCCAAAGGTATTATAATTAAAGTATTAATGTATTCTACCTATTGATATACAGTATAACCCCGATTATGGTAAGTTGTCTGGACTAAAAAATAGTTGCCTTAATCTGAGTGCTATAATCATAAAAGGCTATATTTAATCGAAAGGATATTTAAGAGTCAATTTACAAAAACATTAGTCATTTTTGAATATATATATTTTCAAATTAAATTAAAACTAATGAACTAAAACGTGCTTAATCTGGCAATAAAGCTATTGGAGGCCTTGTGATTAAGATAACCTTATTTGAATACATCTGTCACTCCTTTACGATTTTTTCTGATATTCCATTAAACCCTTTTTCAATTTGTGGATAAATCAATGATTTGGTTGTTATACAAAAGCTTTACCTACTTTTTCTTTATTTTTTAGATAATAAATTTATAATATATTATACTATTAGAAAGTCATTGAATTTAATCAATTAACTCTAATTGATATTTTTCTTTTTTATATAACAATTTTATACTTTATAATCATCGAAATACTCAATCGAAACCAAATGTTTAGTTTCAAAGACATTTTTAATGCTTGTATTCTTGAAAACCTCAAATTCTTTTTAAAAAATCAAATTGTCATTTAAACTATAGCCCAAACAAGGGTTCAAATCACGCTATACTGGGTTTTAGAATCAATTATTATAATCGAAGTTTTGAAATAATTTGAAAACGTTTAACATTATAGACACCACAATCGCATCTGAGCCTTAGAAATCAGTTGCGATAATGTAATTTTGCCATAAAATGGGGTTTCATTGTCTTAATTTTTAAAGTCTTAAAGTTATTAATAAAGTATCGAAAACTTTCTAAAAGAAAATCTAAATTAAATGATAACTTTAAACGACAATTTGATACAACTTAATGGTTTAGCATTAATGCTTTTAGAGCTTAACGTTTTATTAATTCATTAAGTTTGTTAAACTTAATATAAATATTAACCAATTTTAACTATTTTTTTATAAGCCTTAAAATAACATAAAGTATTGTATAATTGATTGATGAATTTTTAAAAAATGGTATCTTTTTTTTAATTACTTGAGAGACAATTACAAGTTTTCAATAAATTAGATGTTATTTTAACCCAATTTCAATATTTGTATCAACTTTTGTGAGACATACGAGAGGTTTAACAGAAGTTTTATTTAACTGTTAAAGAGTTTTCAAAACAAAACCTCGAAATAAATTTAGAGATGTTTAAGAAATTATAATAAAAGCTTAAGACTTGATAATTAGTACCAATTAGTGGATAAAATTCAAATAAAAATGACAACTAATAAATGGATATTTTTTATCGATCATTAAATAATAATTTTATTCTAAAATAAGAAATGAATAAATAATTGACACAAACTATTAATAGCTAATTGAGAGGCATTTTTAACTTTAAAACATTGTTAAGTGCATTGAAAACGGCTTTCACTTGATTTGATTGAATGAAAACTGGAACAAAAATGTCTAATTTGTAATTAAGTGCTTCCAAAACAATCCTATCTTCTCCTATTCGCAAATTTAATTGATTTGAGTCTTGAACGTGAGGCAGAATCACCTGCCCTTCCAAACAGTTATTAAAAACATCTAATTTTAATTTATATTTGGGCGTTAGGACTCTTGATTGGCCATTAGTTTCATCAGCGATAATAACACCTCTTTCTTCATGTCTATGAATTGAGAAAAATAATATATATTCAACTTTTCAATTAAAAAAAGGTCAATAAACTAAGGCTTTAATGAAATATATATTTGAATAAAAAAATTTAGAGAATAAGCTAACAATTTATTATTGAAGTTATTTCGTGCAAAAAACGATAAAATAATATTTTAAAGTTCTTTGAGTTGTTAACTGCAATGAAAAACTGTATTTCAAAAATATATTTCAGTATTTTTCATATAAATATGTAATTTTCTCATTAAAATAACTTAATGGTTCAAATACTCTATATATAAAAAAAAGGAAACGTTTGAAGGATAGCTTTCTTTTTTATATATTTACACAAACTTTCAATGAAAAAAATCTAATGACTTATTATTAGCTTTAGACTAGTGGTGGGCATTCAAATGAAATGGATATTTCAATTCTCGATTTTAAACACTAAAATGTATAAAATTACGAAATAATTTATTTTTAGTATAAAGTCTGTAAAACCTAAAGATTTGCAAATATTTTGAAAAGTTCATAAATATAGTTTAAATTAATAAATATATAAAAATTTCTCTTTAAATCTTTAATTTATTTATAATTTGAGTTTTAAAATTGCGAGACTCGAAAGTCTCGAGGGTTTAGGAGTTATGTATTTGTCGATAGAGACCTACCAAAACTTTTGACGCAATTTGAAAAGTAGGGAAACTGCTATTTATTATTTTAAAAAACTATTTCAATTTTTTTTATTGAAACATAATTTATTTAAATGAGGGTTTTTTTCGAAATGAATTTTTAAAAATTTTATAAAAAAATAAACTAAAAACTTTAAACAAGTTAGACTAGTGTTGTGTTACTTTTATTTGGTAAGTCGTTGAAATTGTTGGTTACAATTCTTAATGTCTTAAGTATGGGAACTGTTTGTATGATAATTGTAAACCTCAAGAATATGAACGATTTGTATTAATAATATGTTAGCAAAACATTAAAATGAGATAATCCTTAAAAAATATAGTAATCCATCATTAAGTTAGACATAAAATTAAAATATAATTTTAATAACTAGTTTTATAATTTATTATTAGAATGTGAAACGTGTGAGAAATAAAGACTTTTTTGAAAAATCGATTCATGTGGTTATTAATGAATAGATGAAAAAGTTGCAAATAATAAGTATGGAAACAATGAAACCAATTGTTTTGATTCAGTTGCTATAGAAGTGATTCATAACAATGTTGTTTGAATGGTAGATATGTTTTTGTATTTTATTTATTAACGCAAAAAATTCATGAATATTGTAATTAAGAAAAGTTCGATGACTGCGAAATATCATACAAAATGAGATAATGAGAAAGACTTAGTTTCAAATCATAATATTTTTTGTAGTAAACAAAAGGTTTACAACAAAAACAAAAACTCCTAATCTATTGAACTAAAGATAACATAGACTAACGTGAAATGGCATTAACTTTTGGTCAGAAGGGAAGGATATATTATGCATAAAAGTGAGGCTATATTGAGTACAATGAGAGGAAATAGGCCTTTAAATAGGTATAACAGAAGGTGAGCATTGTTTGAAGAGGACCTGCAGCTCACTGTTTAGAAAATTTGACTGTTGTGTATATATATACGGATAGGCATATTATAAGTGTATTTTTGGGAGGCAGGCATTCGAGTGACGCGGCATTTGCTATACAAAATCAAAAACTACTGCACCTGGTTTTCAATGCGACTTTTCAAGAGTGCCAGAACTGTCTTGAGAGAGCGATGAGAGACTATTACTTTAAACTACACCTACTGTTAAAGTTTATATCATAAAAGGTGTGCTTTATTTTTTTTTCTCTCCTCTCATTCTCGCCGTAATCTTAATATCAATGCAAAGGACTTAAGCCATGAGAATGACATTCACCGATCCTATTATTAATAAGTGCAACAAAAATTACCTAACATTACACAACTTAAGGTATTGAACAATTATTATTTTAGATATTTCTGTGGCAATTTTAGTTTGCATTTCAAAGACGTTATTTATAAGAAGTTATTTCGCTTTAATTATTTTTCTAATTTATTCCTTTTTTGATTTATGTTTATAGCAGTTGTCTATACGAGAACTCAAACGATTGACTTTTCACAAAACGGATCTAAACATTTGGATTATTGAATCGATTGTTCCACTTTCGTGTTTATGCACCAAAACTATAGCCCTCTTAAAGAGAGTGCACTTTTTATAAAGACATTTATATATAAATATATATTTGTTGTTAAGTTATTAGTGAAAAGAAGACAACAGTTCACAAAACATTAATTTTAAAAAAAGTTTTCAAAAACTATATGAATGGCATTGGAGAGAATCAACATTGAATTGGGTGCGCGCGGGACAGACTATTATTAGATTGTGCTTCACATCAGACCGAGTTATCATTTTTGAAGTAAACCTACAGTTAAGTCACTGTTAACTAGACTTAAGTCTTCACTCAAACGACTAAACAACTAAAGTTAATAGAAATATAGAACTTAATAGAAAGTGTAGGCGAATAAGGTTTTGAAGCAAACTTTTTTTTTATATTAACTGTTAATTTATGCAAAACTTAACATTTGGAGTTATGTCAACCTTAAAGATTATTTATCGACTTATTTTGATTTCAATTTTGAACGTTGACTATTGTTTTGCTGCCGATTATTTCAAATATGATTCACGACAAGGAAGACAAGAAACGGGAACTGTTTCACTAAATGATAAAAATGTCAACACTATTAACGTCAAATGTCCTAAACAGGAATATATCCATCCCTGCGATTGTTTAGGTTAGAAATGATTTTTAAACCATTAAAGTCTGTTATTTAATGCTTGGCTTTAACTAACTATTAATTTATTTTGCATTAGAATTGGATAAAAGATTAGACTCTGATTTTGGGGGAAGCGGTGATGTCGTGTCCGAGAGTGGAACCACTGCAACACCAACTGTAGAAATGACAATAGAAGAAGTGATTCATCCGGACTTAATAGAAACAGTTGCCTTTTGTAAGAACATTAGAAATGTTCAAGTATTGACTGATGCTATCAAAGGATTTCAAGGTGTGATCTATTATCTAATAATTACGACTCAATACATGAGTTTATATAAAAAATTAAATAAAAGTGAATTTAGAAAAGGGAAGTAAAAGTTAAAATGTTCTCAATTCAAGGCCATAGAATCAATTACTTCGTTCTGGACGGTTGCAAATTACCCCCTTTTCCCAACAGGTAACTCAACCTAAGAATATAATTATACTCTTTTTTCTTATATAAAAACTATAATAATTTGCAACTCTTTTTCATACACTGTATATCAAATAAATTGCTCACAAACTTTCGTTTTATAGCCTTTTTAATGGAGTGAACATTGTTTGGATGGAAATATTGAACTCAACCCTACAGTTTCACGAAAACTTCTTCAACTCTAAGTCCTGTCCTTAAGAGGAATATTAATGAATACTAACTTTAATATAAAAGAGCGGAACAACATTTATAGCAATTTTTTACAAAACAAAAGTAGAAATAACTGATAATTTAAGGCCTAAGTGTTATTGTCATACCTTATGGTTTGATACTCTTTATGGCTGACCATTGATTGGGTTTTGGGGCCATTAATGTTATTATAATTAGCTTTTGATTTTACGAATTCATAATCATAACCATCATTATTATCATTATTAATATCATTAATATTTAATAACGCACTCAATTCATTTACTAGAGTTTTATCCTTAACTACCACTTCTTGATATCTTTTATTTTTAAGTAAAATCCAGTCATTCTTCTCCAGAAGACCACTGTATTTGTCTCTTTCGATCGTTTCGAGAGTTACTGTTATCAGAAATGTTTTATATAATTGACTGAAACTTATTTTCTTTATATAAAAGTCAGTATTGATTATAACGTCGCAGACCAGGGCTTCCGATCCACTCTTGTCTTCTGTCGGATTAAATGGTTTAATAAGTAGAGGAATAGTAAAACTGGTCGAGTCTTCAGATGCCAAAAGAGCTCTTAATTCCTCTTCATTTAAGTCAAGAGTCGGGGCTTTCATCTGATAATTAATTTATATTAATATTAAATATTGATATCAAATGTATTTATAACTAATTATTCAAAATTAATAGCTTTAATGTCAATCATTTGTTTGTATTTCTCAACAAAAATGTACTTAATTTTTATCTAAAGTTAACTTATTTTTAATTTAAAACTAAATTTGTATTAAAATTAAATTTAATGATGAATACCATCGATGAATGACAGAAATTGATGAATATTTTTTGTTTTGTATTTAAATCTTTGGTTTTTAAGCAAAAGGCAGGCGTTTTGCTGTCATCGATGTCTTGTTGTGTCTCAGCGTTTGTCCATTTGTCGGATCCGATCATCTGAAGAGTCGATGAAATCATAATTCAATCATAATTTGGATGTCATTTATTTAAATGAACACAAAAGTCAATCCATTGATTACCTGATGAAACAATGTTTCAAATACTCGATTGTTGTTTTCATTTACTTCCAGATAATTGTCTGAAGTGTCCATTGATTTGATGATTAAATGTATTATTGATTTAATTGAGTCAAAAGTGTTAATACAGTATTGTTTTGTTTATTATTTTGAAAATGAAACAATATTTTCAATACATAAACGCAGTCAAAGACCACGTGTTTTATGACATACAATACGAAGACTAATAAGAGATATGTTTGAAATAATTGGCATTTATTTTGTGTCAGAAAAAAGTTTTTAGTCTTTGAATTAACTTTAGCTTAAATTAAATTTTTCCTCAATTTTATAAAAATATACAAATTTTCTAATAGTTTATTATTTTAATAAAACTTTGCATTGAATTATTTATTTATTTTCAAAAATTGTAATCATTTAAGTTTTAATAAATTTTTAAATAAAAGTCTTTAAAAGTTTCTAAAATTAATTGAATAATAAATTTATTCATGCAATGACACAATCCATGCAAAGCTGTTTTGCTGTTTTGCTGATCAAACCATTTAAGAGATAGTCTTCAAAGTCTCGACAGATGTAAACTTTATTGGGTATGAAAAAAGTTCTCAAGTTTAAGACGTTTCACATTTCAGAAATACGAAACCCATCTTTGAAGAGTAAAAACTTCAGATGTTTGAAATCATAATTGTGTTACTGCTATATTTAAACGTTATGCACTTTATATTCTTTGACTCCGCTCTTAAATAATAACTTATTATAGAGTTTAACTTCTTTTTAAAGGATAACTCTCTTAAGTAAATCAAAGTTTTCACACAAAACTGCATAATATATTGTAACCTAAAAATAAATATTTGCTTCAAAATAAGGAAAATTTAATATTAATTGATATTTTTAAAAGCTTTAAAACAGGGAATCAATGGCAATAAAAAAATAGTTGAAATAAACTTTTTTTAATAAAAACTTGAGACTCTTAATAAAGTTAAAAATTTATTTCTTATAACATTTTTACATTTAACTGATTAATCGATTTTTTCATTGAAGAAAAACTAATTCGTGACAGAATTAAATTTTGAATAAATTGAGGGCCACTCATATTTATTAATTTAATAAGCAAATAATTGCTTGTTAGATCATATTGTTTTTAAACCAATCTCAAAATCGTGTTTAGGTTAGGCTAGATTTACACTTTAAATGTATTAGTTTTACAAAAGCTGGCGTTCAATAAAATTAAGTCAATTTGAATATTTAAATAATCTGATTCTAATAGTAAAAAATATATATTTTACAGGTATATTAACTTTACAGAAGTGTAGCTTACTTTGAAATGAGGTTGTCTTTCGTTTACATCTTAATGGATGAAAATTAATTTCAAAAAATAAAACAATTTTTGATAACTTATTTTTGCTGTGATTAACAAATGAGAGAAAGATAATGAACGATAAGTCAAAATCAGAAATTTTAAGTTGAATAACATGTTACTATTTCGTTAGTTTGGTTGTTATCATGTTATAATTGATTTATTATTAGTTAAAGCCTATATTTTCTTAATTCATAACAATCAATACTAAATTACATTAAATATACAGTTAAGCCCGTTTATAACAAACTCCCTTGTAATAAATCATATATGAATGGCGTAGATTTCTCTATAAATTAGACACTTATAACGAATCCTAGATTTACCGAGCCTTTAGGTTGCACTAACCTATTCATTATACATGGATTTGACTGCATTTATTTTAATTGCTACATATAAAGAAAGATAATAAGCATATAACTTTTTCTTTAATTTATTCAGTTTAACACATATTTAAGTATAATTTATTAAAGAATTCTTTAAATTTAATATTTTAGAGAATATTTCTATTTATAGCTATTAATAATCGATTTGAAATAATTTAATTGAGGGCAAAGTTTGCCCAAACAATTATTTATAAATCAATTAAACATCAAATAAACAACATATTTACAATTGTATAATAAGCAAAAATATGATAAATGTTAAAATGTGATTAAACGACAATTATCCATAATTATTTTAAATGATCACTTTGTAAAGATGAATTATCTAATGATAATTAGATTACTTATTTGCTATACTTGAAAATAAACGGTAATATCCCCTAATGGGGGATAAGGAATCCTAGTTTCGAGAAGAACCAGCTCCTCTCAGAGAATTAATAAACGGCTTTTTTGCAAATAATTAAAATAATTTAAATTAATTGTGTTACACTCTCTAAATCTAACTTATAAACTTTCTAAAAGTGGAATTAAAAATTATTTTTTAATTAAAGGTTGCTTTTTAAAAAACCTAATTATGAAACTCCTTTGTTTTATTATTAAAATTTGATT
>JAQGAN010000322.1:0-11675 GCA_034697745.1 Nothrus palustris
CGATCTTCTCCCAATATAAATGGCATTGGGATTCAGATTCTCAGCTCTAGTGTACAGTCTTGTCCTGTGAGTAAAAATATTTAGCTTTTGCTTAAATTAGCATACAAAACAATCCCTTTGTGTTTTAAAGTAATCTTAAAGTAATTCAAGAGTAGACTAATAAAAATTTTTAAAAGTTTATACAATATAGTAATTTAATTAAGAATAATATAAACCACAAACAAAAACAAGGTATATTTTCAACATTTCTTAAATTTTTTTTCTGTGGGGGCTTACTTGTGAAAATTACACTTAAATAAGTTTTTTTTAACTCGTGTCGCTTTAGGCAAATATTAACTTATTGTTAACAAATAGTTCTTATTGAATAAAAGTTCTTGAAATGAAAATCAATATATTATATATTTAATTGTTATTAAAATTAAGATAAGAGTTGTGTCAATCTCTATAATATATGAAAAATGTCCAGCAACAAAATACAACAAGTGCTTGTTACAGTACAACTGCAAAATACAATTTTTGTTATTTTAAAGTAAAGTTTAGATAAAATGGGTCGAGTGGGACGTTTTAGGCGGAAAGAATTTAAAAATCGAGGGAAGGGTCTATTTGATAGCACTTGATGAGACAAATTAATTAATGTAAAAATTATTAAGCTCCGCCTACCGTTTCATGAGATACATCCCTTTTTGTGTTCCATAGACTTAATGTTATTTTAATTGTGAGTAGAAGCGTTGGCAGAAGGGTCTCTTCGTAAGTATCGTTCTGACCGCTCGCTGCGCTCGCGCATACCCTTTTAAAAGGGTTTGACTCGGAGACCGGGCCAGTCCCCTCGCAGCCAGGGTTATACAATCCTACCTATATGTTATCTAATTATTAATTTTAAAAAATTAAATTTTCCCGGTGAATTTTCCATCCGGTGAATTTTCTATCCGGTGAATTGTGCCCGGTGAATCCGCCGGATACCATTTCTATGCATATCTGTACTGTACTCTTAATTGTAAGCCATATATTAATAATTACTTTTGACAAGTCATCAATGTCACTTATGTGTCATATATTTATCCATCTTTTTAATAATCTCAATCTTGACTGATCTCTTGCGCAAAGGTTTCATATTTTAATGAATTATGAAATTCTTGATGTGTTGTCTGTAAAGATAACTTCAAAAGATAAACAGTTGTATTAATTCCAATAAAGTGTTATCTTGTTTTCAATAAAACTAATTGAACAAAAATTATTACAATTTTTATACTTTCCTTCATTAATAATCAGTAAATATCTAAAAATGGTATGATTTCTAAAATAAGTATTTAATAAGAATAAAAATAATTATAGATTTTTTTCATTCAAATTGTTACTTTAGAAAGAAAGTGTATTGTTTTTGATCGGATTCTTTTCATTTATTAATTGCGAGTATGAAATCACTCGTCAATATCCTGGAGGAGACGACGCTTTCTTAATAATTCCAATCACTGAAGATGTCAATGGATGGGAAGCGACGTTGACTTTCGATAATTCCGTTAAACTAACGGTTAATAATCAATATCTCATTTCTAACAGACTTGAAATAATTATTGTAATCTTTGTCTAATTACAGATATATGAAGGCGGAAAAGTCAAGTCAAGTCAGGACTCAAAAGTGTTTGTTGTGGAAAACGATGATAAATATAAAGTATTAAAAAGTGGCTCAACTTTTAAGATGCGAATTGAATTTGAGTTTGTCGGTAATGCCGGCGCACATCTCATAAAAGCTGTTTTCAATGGAAAAAATGTTGATTTAGGTAAACATTTTTATTACTTTAAAAAAACCACATATTGGTTATGTTTTTAATTTAGGCAAAATGTTACCTCCGGCTGAAGTTGCGGTCACAATACCTCCGATTGGGACCAAAGGAGACTATGATTACAATAAAGTACTTCACGCTTCTCTACTCTTCTATGAGGCCCAGAGATCGGGTAAATTACCGGCAGATAATAGGATTCCGTGGAGGGGAGACTCTATGCTCGACGACAAAGGAGATAATGGAGAAGATCTTAGTGGTGGTTATTTTGACGGTATTATTATAAACTTGTTTTTTTAAAGAATAATTAAATTAATGGTCTGCTCTCTTCAGCCGGAGATCACGTGAAGTTCGGTTTTCCAATGGCTTATTCCATAACAATGTTGTCGTTGGGGGTCATTGACTACGAAGACGCTTATGTCAAAGCAGGAGAACTGGAAAATGTTCACAAAGCCATCAAATGGGGGACTGATTATTTCATAAAAGTATTAATTATTAATTTTTAAAATTTATTTAAATAATAATTATTTTTAAAAATAATTTTAAGGCTCACACAAAAGAAAGAGAACTCTACGGACAAGTAGGCAGTGGTGGAGCAGATCATGCATTTTGGGGAAGACCTGAAGACTGGCCGAAAGAGAGCAAAAGACAGGCTTATAAAATAAGTGAATCCAAACCAGGTTCAGATCTGGCCGGAGAGACTTCGGCTGCATTGGCAGCCGCTTCTATTTTGTTTAAAAAATCAAACCCAACCTATTCCGCAACTTTGTTAAAACACTCTAAAGAGTTGTACTCATTCGCTAATGAGAAACGAGGTGTATATTCGGATTCAATAGCAGACGCGGCAGCTTTTTATAAGTATAATAAAATATTCAGTAGAATATATGTATTTTAAGAGTTAAGACTAATTTAATTCGTTTGATCTTAAAAAACAACAGGTCTTGGAGTGGATTCGGAGATGAGTTGGGATGGAGTTCTGCTTGGCTTTTGAGAGCTACTAATGATAGTAAATATAAGACAGAATTTGAGAAGCATTGGACTGAATTTAAACTAAACCTAAGACCTCAACAACTCTCTTGGGATGACAAGTCTGCTGGACTTCAATTAGTTATGGCTAGAATTACAGGTGAAGACAAATATAAAGTTGCGGTAAAAAATTATACGGATTGGTTAAGAAATACTGCGCCTAAGACTCCTAAAGGTATGATTTATTTGGATCAATGGGGAACTCTTAGACATGCCAGCAATGCAGCTTTAGTTTGCCTTCAGGTATAATTATTTTAATTTTTTAATAAGTTAAAAAAACTTATAATTCCGTAAAACATTTATAACCGCTTACTATTAATAATAATTCCTATCAAAGTATTCAATATTATGCATGTTTAAAGGTTTAGTGTATGCCTTTTCCACCCTTTCCTTCACAATTGTTTTCATATTTTCTGTATTTAACCCATAGTCTAACATTTGGATCTATTGCTCTATAAACTTCAGGAAGATTTTAATTCTAACTTGTATTATAATATGATATATCCGTTGGCTCCTTTAAGTCTTTATTTAAAAGTATTACCTAAAAATTAATTAAACTATAATATTTGATTATTTGAATTGTATTGTTGTGAACACACACTAACTCACAGTTTCATACTTTAAAGGCCGCAGAGCTCGGAATCGATGCTCTGGAAAATAGAGAATTTGCCAAAAAACAAATCGGTTATGCATTAGGAGATACGGGGCGTAGTTTTGTAGTTGGAGTTGGAGTTAATCCTCCTCAAAGGCCTCATCACAGATCATCGTATGATTTAATGCTATTTTATTTTAGATTTAATTTATAATTAGCGATTGATTGTATAAATAAAACTTATTATTGACAGATCGTGTCCACTGCCACCCGCGGGATGTAATCAATATCAAATGGGATTTGACGGTCCAAAGTATAACATTTATTGACTTGATTTAAGGTTATTAAAAATTGAGTAATTTTTTGTTCATTAAAGTCCTCATGTCTTAACGGGTGCTTTAGTTGGTGGACCCGATCAGACAGACGCCTATAAAGATGTCAGAACTGATTTTGTGCACAATGAGGTTGCTATGGATTATAACTCAGGCTTTCAGTCAGCGGTTGCCGGTTTAGCACATCTTAAAAATAAGAATTTGATTTAATAAACAATTGATTACATAATTTATAAATTGAGTCGATTTAATAAAAATTCAATCAATTAAGAGTTATATAAGTTTCATAAATAAATTTACAAATGATTATTGAATAATTCAAATAAAAATAATGAAATAATAATGAAATGAAGACAATTAATGAAATAAATTTAGAGAAAATCCTATTATCTAAACACTGCCCAAAACCTTAGAGAAAGGAATAAGCATTGATTTTGGTCTCTTCTGCGATGACTTCTTCTTAGGAGTTTGTGATAAAATTGAAGAACATTTATCGCTTTCTTCAGAATAATCAGTCGGACAAATGAGGTTAAGAACTTCATCAGAATAGCCATCAATGATGCGTTCAATTTCTGTAATGCTTTGTTGAGTACATTTTGGTTCTCCTACTTCTCGGGCCAGGTCTAAGATGTTGTTCTTAAGTTTGTAAAAATTGCTGTAGAATTAAACAAATTAGAATGTTACATTTTAATTCAAATCTATTTAATGTTATTACGTCTGTCTCTTAGCCCGAAATAATATTATCATTTATTTTGTTTATTTACAATAGCCTCCCATTGTTAGCATGTTATTGGGATTTACATTTTTAAAGCTCGAGCTTAGGCTCAAATGCAAATCATAAACACATCAGTCGCATTAGTCTAAACACAAGCTTTTAAAAAGAATAGTTGACATTTTTCACTCGCTATTCAAAAATGTTATCAAAATTATTGCCTAAATATGTTAAGTGAACACTAATCAAAACTCTACTAAACTCAAGCTTAAAGTTTATTATTCTAAAAAGCATTGAATATTTAATATCTATTAAAAGTGAACAATAATTATAGTTTTGCCATTAATTAAGGAGTTAATAATTATATTAAATTAAAACTTATGGAAAGTTTATGACTTATCAATACATGTATAGAATCAAAATGTTTGAAATGACGTACCAACACATTAATGGAATTTTCATTTTATTGTTATCCAAATTTTCTATGCCTTGTATGGCATCGATGTAGTCAAACATGAAGCCATCGATCTCTGGTTTTTTTGAGTTAGCACATTCTGCAATTGAGATGAATGTGTCTTTACGTCTTTGATTACCACAATAGCCTTTATTAGTCTTCGCGACACCGAATGCTAAAACGCCTGTTACTTGTCGTGGAAAAGTATCCAAACATTTTTGTGAATAATCTTTTATGCACTTCTCTGTACTCGTGACGGATCTGACAATTAGGTTAATAATAGTACGGATTAAACAAATTTTTGAATACACAGAATAAATTAGATATCCAATCAATTCTACAGTTATCGCTACACTTAATAAATAAAGATTTACTATGAATTTATTTCCACTTTTCATTAATTTTCATATTAAGCGACAATTGTGTTAAAAAACCAAAAGTGGAAGTGTTTATAAAAAAATTTGATAAATTTTTAAAAAATACAATAGAATGGGGATTTAATTACTAATTTATAAGGCATGTCTCAAAATGTAATTCACAATTACCTGCAGTGACGATCCATTTCCTGTTTATTGACTGGAAATTTAAACGTCGGATCTCCGATTAATAACAACTTTTGCATACAATGATCAGCCTTATTGACAGAATTACATTCTCTTTTATTATTCTTTTGGCCATAAATTATATCAACAAATATTAAAACGAGACAATTGATGAGCAAAAATTTCATTTTGTTCGGAATCAACTTTGAAACACAAACTTAGAAAACTCAAGTATTATTAATACAAGAAGAGCTTGTTTAAAATGAACTTTTAGTTAAGTCTTTCAAACTTTATATAAATGAAAATTTTAAAATTCAAATTTCGTTATTGACTTAAATATTTAGAGGTAAAAAAATCAATGTCGACATAAATTTTACGAGTCTTGTTCTTCATAGACATTGGTTTCAAAAAAAAACTTTAAAAAAGTTATTGGCTGAATGTTTCAGGAAAGCTCTATTTATAGTATTACAGAAAATTACATACCTATAAGTAATAGTTTTAGATCATTTATTTAGAGTTAAAGATAAAGAAATTCTATATTTCTTAATAATTGGAGCCTTTTTCTTAAAATAATCTCAAAATATCAACTTTAAAATCGAGGCTATTTTTATTTTCAAGGTTAGGTCATTTGCACATTTGACGGTCATTTCAAATTGAATTTTACAAAAGTTGCATAACTTAAAAATTATAAGAATATATATATTCTACAGTATAACTAGCATAAACCCGTGTAATGGGTGTCAATGACACAATTTGGAGATGTTCTTTATTTTAAAACTTTTATCAGTTAACTTTTGCTTTATTAGTTTGAGGTGTTTTACCAATGAATACCATTATATGTGCGCTCAATTTTTCTTATATTATATCATATCTTATATCATAATAAGTTTTTTTATGCAAAGCTACTCCTTTACATCTGTAAAAAATATTCTATCCTTTGTTTTCTATCACATAACTTATATTTCTAACAAGGCTTACAATCTTTTCAATGAGATTTTAATATACATGTTAAGATGTATATAAGTTATAAAGTATATAAGTTTGGATTACATTGTATTAATGGCAAGAGAGTTACTGACTATTTTATTTTGGATGTCATGAACTAACGATTATTTGCCGGATTAAACCGGACTTTTAAAAGGTAAAATATGTTGAAAATAAGTTATGATACAATTTTCAAATATAGTCTTAGGCAGGTCTTAGTTTTATATATATCTAAAGATAAGACATGATTTCATGAATTAATAAAAAAATTGATTTTACCAATCAAATAGTATAAATTAACGATAATAACAAATTAGTAATTTAATAATTGATCATAAGCAGTTGTTTTTATTCCCAGAACTGCTTTTTAAGCCTATTAAAAATTTTGCAATATCTACTATATATAGTTATATTAATTTAAGATTTGTTTAAACATAAAATGGCTATGAAAATAATTATACTATTATTAGAGATTTTCTGTATAACCCATTCATCGTATGGCGTCAATCCATGGGAACCACAAGGAAAAGTTGCAGATAAAGATTGGCTGAAAATCCATGAGTCCTTTCTTAAACTTACTAAAGATCACAAAGATGATGTAAAAGCTGTCTTTATTGGCGCTTCAATTACGCATAACTGGCTTACAGATGGAAAAGAAGTCTGGAATATGTATTACGCGAATAGAAGTGCTTATAATTATGGCATTTCTGGTGACACAACACAGAATGTTTTGTGGAGAATAGAAAATCATGAATTAGATGGACTCAACCCTAAGGTAGTTGTACTACAAATAGGTATTTAAAATCTAATATCAGTGAAGTAACAGCCAAATCTTTAATTAATAATTATTTAACATTTGATATTTGCTTGAAATGAAGGCACAAACAATATCGGGAGTTCTGGTCCTTCAGAAGCAGATGTGGCCCACGGAATAACTGAAGTTATAAAACAATTAAGAGTTAAATTACCAAATACTAAAGTAATATCAGTTGGTATTCTGGCTTCTAATAGCGCTTCACTTGAAAAGAAAGTCAAAAATATCAATACTTTGCTCGAGAAAAATAATGACGGAAAAGATGTATTCTTTTTGGATTTGGGATCACATCTTGTGGACTCTGATGGCAAGGAAAAAGACGGACTCTTTAAAGACGGGAAGCATTTGACTCTTGCGGGATTTAAGTTATGGCACCAAATAATGGAACCTCTTTTTGATAAGTTATATGATTCCATTTAACTGTCAATTCTATTATTTTAATTCTGAATAAATATTATAAAATTAAAGTTAAATAAATATCCTTCTCATTAAGTTAGGGCTATATTTACTCTAAACACTCGAATAAAACAATTTAGATATTAATTAATACATTTTTCAATAAAGTGCTATTATTGGTAATCATTCATACAGATTATATTATATCTCATTCTTAAAAATTAATTTTATCAAAAATATAAAATGGTATCAGAGTTTACATTATGAAAAATAAAATATATGAAGCATTAATAATATGATAATTATTTTATAGAATATAAGAAAACTCAAAATTAATTAATTAATTGATTAATGATTAGACAATTTTAAATTATAATATTTAAAATCAATGACAATTTAAGTTTTATTAATGATTAGAGCACTCAAAAGCCAATTATTGTAAATATAAAATTATTGATTAACGTTTAAATCGGCAAAATGTTCATAAGTAGTCGATGAAGACAGAGTATAGCCATTGGCTTCGCAAATATTCTTCAAGAATAATCTCCACTCAGATTTGCTTAAATTAAGAGTATTTCGGGCAAAGTCTATAATAAATGTCTTAATTTTGACTAATTTGTGTTTATGGGCCCACTTTAGATAATTAGAGGCATCGGTTATAGTGACTGAAGAATAGAGATAGTCTTCGGTTATTTTAACCAAGTCAGTAATATTGAGAATCTGTGCCGCCAAATATAAATCCATTATATTTTCTTTAAGTTCAAAATCAGGCCATAGCTTATCAGTATATAAGAACTTTAGAATATTCTTGAAAATTATCGGCTGAATTCCTGGCAATTTAATGATTGGCTTACTAGTGACGTCTATTCCTATCAAAAACTTGAGTTTTTCGGCCAAAACAGAAGATCTCATACATAATACACTTTTGTGAGCGCAGAAGATTTTGCTGTGATTAGTGCGCGGGTCTATCACTTCAATCTTTACATCACAATATTCTGTATCATTGAGAAGCTTCTCTCCCATGTCTTGAAGACGAGGACACTCTTTATCATTACTCATAAGCGTCTCAATCGGCAAATGGACGTTGACTTGTTTTTCATTGTTACTGATCGGCACAAAAATTGATTTAAGACTTGTGGCTCCAGTTTCTGATATTAATGAAATCGTAAACATTAGGAGAATAACTTTAATTATATGATAGCTGAACATCGTTGACAACTTCTATAATTTTCAAAATACTCTTTGTGACGAAACTGATCAAACTTTTTGAACCAAAGTTTATGAATTATATGCTAGCAATGGATCGAAACCATCAACTTTTATACTTTTTATGAGATTCAGAATATTAATTAAAACAATTATATTAAACGATAAGTTAATTCGATAGGCATTTCTGTTTCCTTATTAGTTATAAAGTAAACATCTATTCCAACAAATTTTTTTATAGTTATGAAAAAAAGTTTCCTCAAACAAAAATGTAACGCGAATTATATATAATTAATCAATTATTGATATATGATTTAAAGTAAAGAATATTTATTCGTATAAGTTACATGGCTTAAAATAGTTTTTACTTTATTATTGAGATTTTATTGCTATCTTATCTTTACATTCGAAAGGAAGAGCTTCAGGGGTATAGCCCTAAAAAAATTCTATGATAAAGATGAAGGTAATCACCAGATTATAAGTTTTTTAATTTACATAAAAAGCTAATAATTACACTTTTATTTGCATTTCAAGTTTAATATAAACTTAATTTCCAAAATCTTTATTATTGAATGAAAATATGCTAATGCTCTTAATTAATTAATTTCATGTGATCAGGAAGTTTGAGTCTTATTATAATATTCAAGATATACTTTTATTTCTTAATAAACCGACAATTTATTAATATTTTATCAAATGAGGCCATCGTTTGTCCTTTAAATTAGAAAAACTACTGATATTAATGCGCGCATTGATTTTGATATTAAAGAAGTTGTTAAAGGGATTTACGAATTATATACTAGTCATGAGATCATCAAAGTTATAGTTTTGACCCTTTTTTGTAAAATATTATTCAATGATTATGTAAAGATTTCAAAGTCTCCATTTTTTATTGTTAAAAAAAAGATTACATAAATGTAAGATTGAAATAATTATTCATTTCCTTAGAATTTTCAATAAAAGTAACTATAATTAAGATTTACTCTTGAGATGCAGTAATCCGGCGACGGCTGACTGAAATCCTGTATTACAAGCGTATTATATATTACAAAATAGCTCTGATATTAAGTTTAGTTTAATATCTGAAAATGTAAGTTTATATTTACCCGCATTATAATCACAGGCGACTTCATTGTGTACGAAATCATCTCTCTTATCCTCATAATTATCTTCCTTTCCCGGACCCCCCACTAGGGCTCCCGTCAGGATATGTGGGTTTGGGGCAGGGCTTAAAATATAAATATATATTAATTTATGGCATAAATTACATAACAAGAAAATCAAGTAAAAAAACTTAACATTGTTTTAATCAATTACATAATGATTTGGATAAAAAAAATTTAAAAACTCATAAATATTTGTAATTTTTAGATTTTAAAGTTTTCAAAAATTAATATTTATTGAAAATTTTATTTGAGAAAATGAACGAAACTAACCTTTGAAAAGCATAATAATCACAACCGGCCGGACGGTTAGGACAAGAACTAAATTGGATTTAATAATAATTAATCAAAAATTAAGAAATAATTGTGTAATTTTGTAATTAACAAAGCATTGAATAGAAGGACACATACGCTCCCCTATGATGTGGTTTAACAGGTGGGTTAACACCAATGCCCACTACATAACTCCTTCCCGTATCGCCTAATATATATCCGATTTGACTTTCAGCAAATTTTCTATATTCATCAGAATTAATACCAATATCTGCCGCCTATTAAGGAAGTGGATTTTTAAAAAATACTTTAACACTTTTGATAGAATTTTATAATTAATAGACCTGAAGTGCGATCAATGCTGCATTAGCCGCATGTCTGAGTGGTCCCCATTGGTCCAAATATACCATTCCTTTCGGTGATTTGGGTGCAGTTTTGACCACCCAATTAAGATAATCTTCAGCCGCTTTCTTATATTGTTCTTCTTTTGTCAATTTAGCCATAAGTACCTGAAGACCAGGTTTTTTGTCGTCCCAACTGAGGGATAAAAATATTATTAGATTATCGCTTTTATAAATGACAGTTCTTATAAATGGTAGAGAGGGTAGTGAACGATCTTCAGTGAACTGAGTGACCGGTTCATAACAAAATATCCTGCGGTTTATCCTGCCTCGCCCTTAATCCTATCATTATCTCTTAGTGTTGTCACAATTTTATAACTTAAGATTAAAACTATGGGGATTTATATAGTGGCTTAGCCTGAGTCAAGTTCTTCTACTAAAGAAATTGGCTGTGCTTAAGAAAATGCTATAATATATTAAATAACAAGTTATCAAATAATTTTCATAAAATTTATTTAATAGCTTAGAGTAAAATAAATACATATCTAATGAAATTGTTTGAACAACACTTCAAATGAAAAGCATTGAAGAACAATATAAACGAGATATTGGGTTAAAATAAAAATCAAAACTGAAATACTTGTTAAACAAAAAGCTATGAATAACAATTAAGTTATTTAAATTAAATTATTTCACGGTCTGTATAATAAAAATGAATACAGTAAAACCCGGTTATAATGAAGTTGAGCGGATCGAAAAGTTTACTTCATAATAACGAAACTTCATTATATGAGAACAGTTCGAATAATATTTAAAATGCAAAAGTTTATTATAATTTAGTACGTAATTAAGATAATTAAGTATAAAGTGTTTTCATAATAGAATTGATACAATAATAAATTAAAACATATTTATTTGAGATTATATTTGAGGATATCACTCTTTTTGGTACAGTAAAACCTCCGTAAATCGAACATAGTTCCTGAAAACTTGTTCGAGATAGAGAGGTGTGAGATATAGAGAGGTAACTCATAATGTGTTTATAGTTTCAGATAGAGAGGT
>JAQGAN010000323.1:0-11672 GCA_034697745.1 Nothrus palustris
GATTTGGTTAGGATTAAGATCAAAATTAATTATATAATTATAAATTCCATCCTATAATTTTATTATAGAATATTTTCAGATACAGTATTAGTTATTTGGTTTCACATTTATTTATAAATAAGTTTAATTTTTAGAAATTACTTTTTAGAAATATTTTTCTATATTTTAATTGTTATTAAACTATAGAAGTTTTGAACTAAAATCCTGCGAAAGTGCAAAAAATGCACAAAATTGTGGAAAGTAGACGAGAATTAATTTTTGTAATGTATAAGACTGTATTACGTTTGTTTATTCTGTATTACACGTTTATAATATAGATGCCTAAAGTGTTCCGCGAATCAAAAAAGGTTAAGTAGCCCTGATGTATAGTAAGCTCGAAACCCCGAGCCTGAGCCTCGCTTTGTTTTCGCGAGTCTGAGTCTGAGCTTATAAAAGTACCGGTATATAAAAATTTAAACAAATTTGCTATTTAGATATTTTAGATTAAGATTAACTGCCTTTTAGATTATAAACATTAGTAGCTGAGATATATAGTTTTTAATGTTATGAGCCTAATGTGCCTAGGCTCAAATTTCTGCGAGCCTGAGCCTCAGCAAGACCCCTCAAGCTATGCTAGCCTGAGCTTACTATAATGATTATTTATTATTTGTCCAATCTCCATTGGAGTGGAAATGAAGTTCAAATTTGGTTCCTTACAGATTCGATTTTGAATAGTGTTCTGATCTTTGAGTATTGAATACAAATTATTAAAAAATAGTATTAATTAGTGATAATATGACAGAAATGTCAGATTTAAGTCCATTCATTATTGAACAACGATTAATAGCTCGCGTTTAGGTCCACGAAAGAGCTATTACAGGAAAGTGAATGGTGGATATAATATGGACAATCAGTTCGGGGAAGCAAATGGTTTATAAGTGTTTGGATGCGCACCCATTATAATAGGGACAATTGGATAATGAGTAGAATGTGTAGCATGGTGATTCTAATTGTTGATTATTGTTGTGTTGCGCAGTTAGATGGCACTCAAAACGCAATGTTTATTGTTGTCTCGAATTGAGGCCAAAGAGTGAACGAACTGCTCGCTCGTTCTCAACGAGAGAGACTTCCAGTCGAGAGTTGAGAACACAACATATCTAACACTGTATATCGATAGTCAGTCAGTGATTGTTTCGTGAGTTGTGTTTGGTTTGTGTTTGACTATTATTTTACAAAATAACTGCTATATTGAAGTTGTTATAATATTTAGTGTCTTTCATTGAAGAGAAGTGTCTTTTTGTGAAGACTTCTCTACCATAGGAATTGTGATTAAATTAATGAAAACTTTTTATTAGTCTGAAGATTGCATAGCATTGCTGATTGCCATTGAGAGAGAGCTATAACCGCACAGCGCGAGAGTAGTGTTGATGACCTCGAATTGGGTCACTAGAGTGTCAGCGACTGAAAGAGCTCGCGCTCAATTGTTGAGGCAGTAGTGCTGTTGTGCAGTGAATGAAGCAATCGTTCGCATTGAGAGTGAATGACTGCATGAGAGAAGACGTTCGTTGAACTTCACTATTGAGAAACATTGAGAACATTGCGAGTGCATTGACCTTCAGTGAGAGAGAGAGAAGTGGTGAGAGCGCGTGCGCACATTCACAGCTACAACACTACAACACCAATACTACAACACCAATACTAGTGAGAGAGTTCGTTGACCTTTAAGTGAGTGAGAGAGAGCTTAAAGAGAGCTGAGAGAGAACTGCTATCATTGAATGGGATTTTATTTTAAGTGCAAAAGAATTATTGGTTCGATTGTTGCGCCGCGAGTGAAACCAGTTCTCTCTCTCGCCAAAGAACTGTTGTCTTTTCAAAAGTGTGTCAAAAGTGAGACTTCAGTTGTGTTTCACTTAAATGTGAACCAAAAGAGAGAATTAAACACAAAATCAAAGAGAGAACTATTAATGAGAAATTCATTCAGTCAAATAGCAATAGTGAACGATCAGAGCTCTACTGAGTAGTGGAGAGCTCGAGCCGCATTATGTCACTGTTTCACTCTTATAAGCTGAAGCGCAGAAAAGTCGACTCGACCAAAGACTCGAGCAGCAGCGTGAAAGACTCGACCCAACGACTCGTGCAACACCACAACGCGACCAATCTCGCGCTGCACCAATCAGTGGCCACTAATCAGCCACCAACGACGGGATTGAGTAATCACCATACTCATACTCATACACATACACAACTACATACTACACATTTAACACGTGAACCGCTGACCAGTGCCGCCGCGACGGCGACCGCTCTAACAATTATCCAACAGACATCGCCGTCGCAAACCAGTGATAACCAAACTGTGTTAATGGTGAGCAGTGCGCAGTCGCAGTCGTCGCAACCTTCGGCCACAACCTTGACCTTTGACCACTCGATGACCAACACAATGGGAGGCGCGTCTCTCTCGCGCAACAATTCAGACAATTCTTCTTCTTCGGGATCTTGTGATGAGTGTCTCGATCTGTCGACGAGAGGCCCGCGCGCGCCCCCGCCCTCCAACGCTCCCCTCTTAATGGGGGACATTCCCGGTGCCGGCGATGGACACAAAACCATGTTATGGACAACGACTGCGACGCAGAGGGAGACACCTCACGTCCACCACAGCCACGGCGACCACCGCAGCAGTCATGCGCAGTCGCACACTTTAAACGGCGGAATGACGTCTACGAGTCTGTCCAATAGTAATAGCCCGTCGTCGACGTCCACTACACCGGTTCCCGACTCTCAATCGACGTCGCAGTCGTTGGAGTCGTCGTCGCGTGAAATGCAAATCAATTCGAATCAATTGTTGCAGTCTTTGAGTTTGGAATCCAACACAAATATCAATAACAATAATTCGAACTGCGATTCCAATTCACAAATGATTTGTATGATATGCGAAGATCGCGCGACAGGACTTCATTATGGAATAATCACGTGCGAGGGCTGTAAGGGCTTCTTCAAGAGAACCGTACAGAACAAGCGCGTGTACACGTGTGTCGCGGATGGCGGATGTGTTATCACGAAACAACAGCGCAATCGCTGTCAGTATTGTCGCTTTCAGAAGTGTCTCCGACAAGGAATGGTGTTGGCGGCCGTGCGCGAGGACCGAATGCCAGGCGGAAGGAATTCGGGCGCCGTTTATAACTTGTATAAAGTCAAATATCGAAAACATAAGAAACCTGCCAATGGCACGTCACAGACCTCGCAGTCCTCCACCAATACTACCAATTCCACAATAATCAACAATAACAGTGTTAATCACGTCAATAACACCACTATATTGAAGAGCGCGCTCACGTGTCCAAGAGAATCTGCGTTTGTCACGTCTGCGACGCGCCCGCAGACCATCTATAATCAGTTGCCTTCAAGTCACGCCACGCAGACGTCGAGCACGTGTTCCGCGCCGACAAACGCCGTCGCAGTGACCACCACTAGTGGCGTCTCTTCCGTGTCGACGACGGCGTCGCCAATAATGCGTCAAATGACTGCTCTTATGACAAGAGATCCCGTTATGTCTCGTGAGGAAAGTGACCAATTGTTGAACGCGTTGATCGAATGCGACGATTTCGCGGATTTCGGGTAATAATAATAATACGCTTTTGTGTTTTTATTGAAATTTGATTTGATTCGTATTAACAGTTCATTGAATTCATTGGAAATGACGAACGACTCGACGTCCGCGACGACGACCACAACCAATGACTGTCTTTCGGACCGATTGTGAGTATTTATGATTGCAATTGATTCGATAGTTTATTGATTGCATTGATTGATCAGATGTTCAATTGGAGACTCGATTGTGTACCGTCTCGTGCAGTGGACGAAAAGACTGCCCTTCTATGACCAGTTGCCGGTTCACGTGCACACTCAGGTGCGTCCCATTGTTGTGATGCTATGAATATAACAATATATAAATACAACAATATATGTATTACAGCTATTGACGCACAAATGGCACGAATTGTTGGTTCTGTCGACGTCTGCGTTCACTGCCATTAATGCGAACGTCAAGAGTGACCCCAACTGTCAAGAGGACAGTGCAGTGGCGACGGCGACGTCCCTCGAGAGCGAGATCTCGCACGCGATGAACAACTTGGCGAAGAACTTGTCGCAATTGAACGCGTCGGCGACGTCGCAACTCATCTCTTGGCAACAGTTGGAGGCGGAGGCGGGTTCGCTCGTGCAGGAGTTGTGTCACGTGCGCTACCAATTCAAGTCGATCGGACTCTCTTTGAGTGAATTCGTGGCCCTCAAAGTGGTCGCTATGACAACCATTGCTCCCAATTGTGATTTCTTCGACACAAACGTCGTTCACATTCGCGACAAATATTTGAATGCATTGATCGCTCACTTGTCAGCGCGCACGACAACCAATGCCAATGATGGCAACAATAACTGCACTCACGCGCGAATGACTTCTCTTCTCAATTGTTTACAACACGTGACGAACGCCGCGACGCTTTTATTGCAGTCGAAGATGTTTTACGTGCCGTTCCTTATGAACAGCCCTTTAAATAGCTCTTTAAATAGTTGTAATAATAATAGTTAGTATTTGTTTGCCTTTAAAATAGTTATTTAGAAATTATTATTAATTAGTTATTATTAGTTATTATTATTATTGAATTGAAGTTTCATTTTTTGAATAAATTGTAAATAAAAGTGAAAAAAGAGATAAAAAGAGATAAAAAGTTTGAGTATTGATGACATTTTTGGTGAAAAAGAGATTTTGAGTATTGATGACATATGTGGTGCCCTCTGTCGCGATTGCCATCGGTCGCAGTCTTTGTCTCACATCGAACACAACAATGAACTCCTCACTGCACGAGATGAAGACCATTGTCTGCAACAAATGTCTGGAAGTGATTCACGAGAAACAATACTACGGCTGCGACGCGCGCACGTGGCATAAGCGATGTCTCACGTGTCAGATGTGTCACGCGTTCAATCCGGAGAACGAGTTTCGGTTATATAGTGTCGGAAACGAGTGTTTGGTTTGCTTTCAATGCTATCAAAAGCTCAGAAATAACTGTAAAGTTTGTCAACAATTGATCCAAAAGGATGAAGTCTTTTATCGCACGCAACATCACCATTGTTGTATTCACGCCAAGTGCATGTCGTGCGCGCGTTGTCGACGCTCTTTAGGTATCAATTCTTGATTGCATGTCATGTCATGTCATCTCTTATTGTTATTAATCATTAAATCACGTCTTCATTAGAAACGGGCGACAAATACGTTATTTTTGGAGAAACCAATCAAATGAATTGTCAATTAATTTGTCAAAAGTGTTGTCAACAACAGTCGTCGTTCACGACGTCCACCACAGCCGCAACGCCGACGCCGACCACAAATGGCGGACGACGCGGACGCAAACGCGCCACTCATTGACTCCATTTTTTCATTAAATAAATAAATTTCATTCAAAAGTTCATTAAATAATGTATTTTTTCTCAAATATTTATTACAATTAAAAGTGAATAATAATAATAATTTTGACGCAGACGTTGATTAGCTCTAAGTGAGAATGCAATGCAATGTTCGTTTGTTGCTATGACTACTGAACACAAGTCTTTTCTGACTCTTGTATTCACTCAAATATTGCAATTGTTTTGCATTAATGGCTCCGCGACGGACGTCTCGAATCATTTCGACCGCGTCTTCGTATTTCATTCCGCCTAAAGAGAGAGTAAAGAGTGTTTCAGTCACTGATTCACAGTCGCTATGACAACGAGTGGACTCACTTTCGATGAGTGCGATCGCCACCAAAACGGGAGCTCTTCCTAAACCTGTCAATGAGAGAAACCATTCATTGTTAGCGCGTCAGTCATTAATCATCATTGCTATAGCTTTGCGATTGCGCAACAACAATGAGTCGTTCGCGCGCGCAATACACACCTGCGACACAATGAACGGCAACACAACAGTTGGGATCTGAAAGAGAATGAGTGTCAATGTATGCAATGATGCAGAACAGGTCGTGTGTCAACACGTGATTACCTTCTTGAAAGCGACGCGACAACAATGATAACCAGTTTTTAATGACATTGGGCGGCGGCGGCGTCCCGTCGTCGAACGCCCAGTCGTGCACCGCTGCACCAATTATAGGCACAAATAGCAATTAAAGAGACAACAATATTAAAAGGCTATTAATGAGTCTTACAAATGCCCGCAGAGGACAACCGCGACGCCGAATATGTCGACTCACACACGCGCACGACGTCCGACACGTGACGTCTCTTCAACTCCTGAGGAGAGAGAAAGAGAGAGAGAATGAGTGAATGAAGTGATGACAACCAATGAGTAAACAATTATGAATACTTCGATATAAGTGGTGAGAGTGGCGTCAGTCGGTTTGTCTGTTTGTCATTCATCGCACGTGAAAAGAGAGAAACGCATTATTGCAATAAAAATAGTTTTCTTTTAAACACTTTTTTATGACTTTTTTGATAAAAAATGATAAAAAAGAGAATAAAAAAAGAGATAATAAATGCATTGAAACGAACCCGTGATTAAAAATCGTAAATTCCTGAATAATTGAAACAAAAATGAAATTATTATTAATACACAATTATTTATTAATAACAATAATGAATGACTATTAATATTATTGATTACTTATATTGTATTTGCGAATGCGGTCCACAAGAACTGACTGCACAGCTCGAGGTGTGATTTCGATTCAACGATGAGGACGTCGTCGACGACATAACGACACCACACTTCACAACGACGACGATTGATGGTTTCCAACGCGCGCAACACAACAATCAAGTCTGAAAACTATTTCGCGCAAAACCACAATTCCATTCAAAACAATAATTGCGTGAAAAACGACTCAATTATTACTCAAATTATTCTATGACTGAATGACAGAACGAGACGAGAGACGAGTCGACGCACTCACGCATGCGCTCAACACAACTCTCAATCACTCTCTTTTGCAATGTTTTGCAATTGTTTTCTCTTTTTTGTGATCTTTTTCTCAATTTTTGTTTTTATTGTTTGTTTTGAAGAAGAATTCGATCCAAAACTCGATTACGAAGTGATGGTTCGAAATGCGCGCGCAATCGTCGACTCGTTGGCCGTCGAAGACAACAATGCGAACGACAACAATGATGTTGAGTGGACGTCGCGGTCGTTCGTGAGAAGCGATTTCTTTGAATGTTTTGTTAATTAAAAAAAAACTTTATTTAAAATAATAATAATAATAATAATAATTAATTTATTGACAAATTTGTTATAAATTCTAATGAAATAGTTTGACGTAATTTATGGTTTATTAAAGACATCGACATAACGTTTATTCGATTTAAATTCGAATTTCTTTTTTTGTAATGAATTTTCGGTCAAAGAGGGGGTGAAGGAGGGTATTCTGGGCGGCGCCATGAGAGGGGAGGGGCCTCCCCCGGCGTCCGATTGGGGCTCATTCTTATCGATCCATTTTTGAGTTCTTTTATCGAAAACTAAAGACATATTCGAATCGTCGGGAAGTATGGCCTCCCGCGCGCCCCCACTCGACGCCCCCTTCGCTATAGAGAATGAGAGGATACAAGAATATAATAACTTATTACTGACAATGTGTGTCACGTGACTCACGTCTTAATTTTCCGAAAAATGAACTCAAAAGAGAACTTCCGCTTCCACTCGCTTTCGTCGGTTGCGTGACTTCCGCTCCACTTCCGGCTCCATTTCTGACCTCCGTTTCCGCTTTTCTCGAATCGAACGTCGAGTTGTGTTCGAATCTCTCAATGGAATCCTTTCTCTCATTAAAAGAATTGACGTTTTGTTCCGAATGTGATTCCATTTGAAAAGGCATTGTCGGCATCGCAGACGTCAATGATATGAACGACAACTCCTCGTTCGGCGACAACTGATTGTGACTGTCGTTCATTGGCGTCATTGGCGTCGCAGTCGTTAAAGGCATCGAATTCTCAAATCGAACATTTGTATCAAAACTATTGTTCAAAGAATTCAAATAAGAATAAGAACTGTTTGTATTGTTTTCGTTGTTCTGTTGTCCGACGTTAGTCGTGGGCGTCATCACTGTTTGGCCGTAAAAGTCGAACGACGGCGTCGTCTCTGCACTCATTTGGTGTTCACTTTCATTCGGCAACGATTGTGTTGTGGTCGCAGTCGTTGTCCTTTCGAACGACATATTGTTGTCATTGTTGTTGTTGTCGTTCGAAATATGATTGAAGTTGTTCTCGAAGACGACAGCGTTGTTATGCTCTTCGGCGGCGACGACCGCGTCGTTTGTCATGAGTTGAGCTGTCGTTGGGTCGAAACGACTTTCTATTGAGTGAATGACATGCGTCGCAGTCGTCGACAATCTCTCTCCGAATCCTCTCTTCAATTGTTGGCAATAGAGTAAAGCGTTTCCATAGAAACCAAAGTCGAACAGAAGAGACAACAATTCGATTTTATGTGAAATGAGTTTTGAATTCCACTCGAATGACGTTTTGTTCGAATTTCGACTCAATTCTAAACATTCATTGATTAAAAAGAATTCCATTTTCGATTCAAACAATTCTTCGCTTAAAAGGAATTCCTTTTTATCGTTTAAAAGGCTTTCAATTAATGGAAACAAATGTCGAAAATAAGTCGAAACGTTTTCTTCGAATTGGAGTTCACTTAACGGCAAATCATTTGAGAGAAGAATAAGAAACGACTCTATACTGAAAATCGGAGAACAATTTGTTTGTTTGTGTTTTGAAACCATAGCAACCATTGAAGTGTAGAACAAATGAACTGAAAATCAATTCAAAATACAATCAATTAATTAATCACAACAATAGTGTGACGCGCACAACAACATACGGGGATCACTCGCGTGCAGTGATTGTTGCACAAACTTCCGAATTGTGGCGATTGCCAGCTCATTGTTGGCCGCGCTCATGAGGAAGGAGAGCGCGAGCGCGTGATCGTAGAGACCATTGTTGAGCGCGTGATCCAAAGCCACTCTTTTCTGTCCTTTAATGAGAAGAAACCGAAAAGTTTCCAAAAAATCATTTTCTTTTCGATTGAATTGAATTTCATTTGAATTCAAATTCAATAAAGAGAACAAAAGTTCGGATAAGTCGAGTCCAGAGACGCGCGCGTTCTGTCGCAACAATAGCTGAATCACTTTCAGAACGAGTTTGAGTTCGAAATTCGATTCGCACGACAGCTCTTGTTTGCATCGAATCCATTCCAAAATGGCGTCTTTGTCCGCGACGCTCATTGGCAGCGAATGTCGAGCGTCGCAGTCGTCGCCGTCAGTGGTGATCGTCGTCGGCATTGCTGTCGTTGTCGTTCTCTTCAGTAAAAGCGATAAAAACTGCTTTTGAAATATCGAACAATCGATTAATAAGTCGTTCAATGAGAAGAAGTTCACGCGCTTTCCGTTCAAGGAGTTGTCGATTGTCAACAATGCGTTCGAATGTTGAGAGAATGAGGCGCGAGAGTGGCATCCGTTCGGGCCGTACTTTAGAGGCGTTTTCGCTCTGAGCGCGTGAGACGACGACAAGTGTTGCGATTGTTGTTGTATTTGTTGTTGAATTAGAAATCCTTTAAAATAAAAAAATATTAATATTAAAAAACAATAAAATGAATGAAAACAATAATAATAATGAATATTTACTTTTATAATACTCTCTATAATATTGTGAATAATATTCCGATAAATAATCGCTATTTTGTGACCAAAACGACGGCGACGTCTGCGGCGCAAATCCGAATTGGGATTGAGGATTAGGATTATAAATGGGATTAATGGGATTAACGGGATTAAGATGTGGATTAAAGGGAGTAAAAGACGACTGCGACGAATGCGGAACAGGATTATAGGGAGAGTGATGACCACCAGAGTGACCACTAGTCAACAGCGCTGACGACTGACCAAAGGCTGGCGTCGCGGACGCGCTCTCATTGTTGTTGTAGTGATAGAAGTGATTGTTTGTCAACATTGCATTGTTGTCAACCAAATTGTTGGCCATTGTTGTCGCGTGCATTAGAGTCGAGTCCACAGAATTGGGCCGAGAATTGATATCGCGCTGCACTCCATGCGAGTCGAGCTCATTGTTGGCGCGCATTGGTTTAATGTCCATTGTTTTTGTTTTGTTGCGATTGTTGTCTCGTTTTTCGCCACGTCTTTAATGACGAAATCGATTCATAATATTGTTGTTATTGAGAGAACTGTTGTCGCCCTCTCTTGTCATATAAATTGATTCACTATTTATTTGACTCAATAGATGTCTCTCTTCTTGTCGTTTAAATCATTTAAAAACTTAATTCTCTTTAAACGCTTTTAATTAAATTTTTGGATTTATTTTTACTACAAATGAATGAATGAATACATTTTTAATTTTACAAAATTTAAATTACATATTGTTTTAATAAATTCTAAAATCAATGATAAGATGAATAATAATAAAAATATTGTGAATAAAGTTAACAAAAGTTGTATTAATGAACATTTGAATGGAAACTATTCTAAACAATAGATAAAAATAATGAAAGTATTGCTAATGATATGGATATTGAAAAGTGTGAAAAACTAATTCAAACCAAATCTATGCTTAAAAAGTATTTTTATTGTGAAAGAGATGTTTGAGAAGCAAAGAGATCCACAACTTATGCCTATACTCACTATACTCACGAGGAAGACATCAATATTTTCAAATTTATTATTTATAAGAATAGCTATGATTTAGTCAGAAGTAATCACATCTAATAAATGACAGATACAATACCGATACTCATATTGAAGATGATCTTGGATGAAGTTGATCCAAACGATAAACAAGATCTATTATCAATCGATTTAATCACAAATTTATTGTTTAAATCACTTTTCGATTACTTTTAATAATATTTAAGTGTTTTTTATGTGAAATCGTTTTCATTCAATTCCCGCTGTTTTTGAATTTAATTATAATATTTTTATTCACTATTTTGTACTCATTTTAATGTAATATTTCTGTAATTCTCTTAATATATTTGTACTCAAAGTTATTTATATAATTCATAAATTACGTAAACTATAATTTATGAATATTTAATCAATTATTAGATTTAATGAATTTTCATTTTTATTAATCAATGAATTCTCATTCAAGACCCGCACTATTATCTGTTCGCAAAGATTTTCTATAACTAATCCTAAGTGAGCCATAGCTTTACTATTGTGTTTATCAGTTAGACATGTCTTTGATTTTTGTGATAATTATTTGTGGAATGAATTGAAGCAAACAATCAAACATTAAAAACACTAACATTAGCTTAAATGAGTTAAAATATAGAAATAGAAAGGTATCGGCACATCCAATATTAAAAATCATACGTTGCAATGCATTCTTTCATGCGTTGGAATGAGCGTTGCCAACTGTTCCGGATTCGCCGGGACAGTCCCGGATTCAAAGATTTCGTCCCGGAATTTCAAGATGAGAATCCGGGACAAAATAGTTAAAAAACAACTAAATTAGCATTTTTATAGTTAAATCGAGAGATTTCTATTGCTTTAGGGCTCGTTCTTAAAGTGCGTACGCAGCTGAGGGGGAGGGAGGGATCAATCAAAAGCGTACACTAAACTCTCATAGAAAAATAGCAAGAAATAGGTGTCAAAATGTGTACAAGGGGGCCTAAAACCCTGAATTTTGTGCGTACGTACTTTAAGGATGAG
>JAQGAN010000324.1:0-11670 GCA_034697745.1 Nothrus palustris
TTGTACTACTTCTTCATAAAATTAAATATGTTTTTTAATCTCATTTACTTTATTTTTAATTTTGTGAACCTATATATTAATTAATATAACTTTATTTCTTTGAAGATCAATAAGAAGTAACTAATAATTTGATAATTGATTGAGAATTGTTAAGAAACGATAAAACTCTAGTTATGCGGTATTTTTATTGAAAGCAAAACAATTAATTGAATTCTTGAGTTTTTGAATAAATCTATATTAAACAGATTCTTGTTTTAAACGAAATATACATTCAATTTTGAGTTTGATTCTCACGCAATACTGCACTTATTGTTTGTTAAATGCAAAATGATTAGACTTATAAAGTGTAACCTCAAGTTTTTGATTAATTTTTAGATGGTTTCTTATTATCCTTTGGTGTCATTTAAGAATAATATGATGTATGAGTTGACTGAACAAATGCAATGCAATTGATTGGCACGAATGCATACATTTGAAGGTATGTATAGATCGAATAGAAAGTCTACTACATTTATGAGCAAATCCTGATTCGCCGAAATTTTTGGTTTTATAAAATGTCTCATTTGATAGAAACCCTTTCCAAAGCTCTTAAAGGTATATAAATATTGTAAATTGAATTGTATTTGCAATAAAATAGAAAACTCAAAACCATAGCATATAATTTGCACATATTTGAAGAGCTCATATTTCTATGAAATCATTTGAATGGGAAGTAATCAACAAAACGGGGAGACTTATAAACAAGCAAAAAGATAACAACAACAACTTCTAACTCATATACTGTAGAAAAATATAACTTTAAAACTAACGCACGCTATACTTGAAAATTGACTTTTTTCATTTCGTGCCTATTTATCAATTTTTTTCAATCACAAAAAGCAATACAAAGTGTGGAATATTGGTAATGAAAAAGCGCGAGTCGCACATTATTGGTTTGCTTTTGATAAAAGAATAGAATCAACTGCACTTTCATATGTCTTACTTTTACTCACACGGCGTGACTTTTATATCACGTCAGCCAAGAATAAGAAACGAACAAAAAGAAGCGCATCTTTCTTTTATGTGTTAGTATTTAATGTCTAATTGATTGACTTACATCATTATCGTCCAGCAGACTGTAAACTTCGAGTCTGTCCAATCTGATAGTGCCCTGAAATGGCAAAAAACAGTTGCCTTTGCGAATATGTTGATTACTCCAAACGCAAACACCCATCTCATACATGCGACTCGAACTCTTATCTGCCTTTTTCTTATTATAGCCGTTGTTGCATATGTTGGTTGTGATACCATTTTCACGGGGACGGAGGACTAGACTGAACTCGGGTGGTATTAAGACACAGGTCTCCATAATTCAATCAAACTTTTCAATTATATCAGTAAATAATATTCATTAAAGTTTCAATTAAGTAAACAAAAATCCAATTAACTTATCAAAAATAGATTGTTCTCTCACAGTATACAAAATTTTTAAGTTTTCTAAGTTTTAGCTAAAAAATATCACTTAATCTTAACTTCAATTAAGGAAATTAATTTTTGACAAAAAGATGAGCTCAAAAATTAGATTAAGATAAGAAGACACTCATTAATTATGGTTGAATTAAATGATACAAATTTAGGCATTAATAGTCTAAATGAGCTTTAGCCACAGAAAGCACGTTCAACTGTTCTGCAAAACTGTTCAACTTCTCAGACTTGATTAGATGTGGGCATAATTCACTTGTGCTGACACACTCGCTATGCAGTGCACCTCAGCGTTCAACAAAAGCTGAGAGTCAAACATTCAAACAAAACCTGAAACACATCATACGCACAAATACACACCTTGTGAATGAAACTGACTGTGAGCGTGAAGATCCACTTGTAAGTTAGCTTTGAGACGTAATGTTAAAGCTAACTAACTTCTGAAGGAGTTCTCTCTGAAGAGACCCCCAGGTGATTGGCATTATCTCTATCCAGCCCTCTTTGTTCCCCTCTCTGAGCAAACTGACCCCACCTCTGCTCTAGAACATCCTCATCCTTACCATCATCTGAGGGCGTGGTTATACCTCTGTAATAGATTGAGATTCGATGGGATGAAGGATACGAAGGATATTTCATGTTTGTTGTTTGTTGTCGCTTCAAGATATGCAACATATCCTTTTATTTGATATTGAATGCGTTCACATTTTATGGAATTACGTCGTTGTAAATCGCATTTGGCTCTCATCGGCATAGTTTTCAAACAAAGATAAAATAAGGAAAGATAGAGACACCAGTCATTATAAAGATTTCCTGTTAGCTGCTGTTCTTTTAAAAGATAATTATTTTTCTTTACTGGAATTTGATTTCAGTATAAAAAGGGTGGATATGAATAGTGAAACACAGCATGAGAACCAATATGAGAAAAAATAGCCAAAAGTGAAGGCCTTTCGGTACAGCTTATTAATGCAGAATAATTGTACATTTCATTCGAGAACAAATGTTTTGATCAACTTTTTTGCAACGCTTTACTTGTGTTTTATCATAAGTTTGTAAAAAATTGCATTTTTTGAGAAGCAGGTGAAGTCATTCAAGCTTAAACATCAGCTCTTGACAGTTGTGTTGAGTCTGACTATAGGAATGATACTTTCAAACTAATACTAACTTAAATATAAACTTCATTAATTCTCGTTAACGTTTATTTTTGCCAGTAATGGACATAAAATATTAAGAATGAGTGGATGGCACTCTTCGTGAGAGCAGTAGCTAAAAAGGCCGATCTTTTTTAGCCCGGGGCGAGCCCCGCCCCTGCCTCTGCATTACCATTATCATTGATAGCACCTTACGGCCAGATAAACCTTCATATTATATACAATCATATCGAGGCAGGTGAATATAGTTGATTGCAGTGAATAAGTTGCTTATATACTGATCAATTGAATACAGATCAAAGTAATGAGTTTGCGTGTCCCTCAACTAGAATGGTCGAAATTGATTGCCGTGTGATTGCAACTAACAATTTTAATTGAATCGATAGGTTAGCATTGCATAAAGGAATCAAGCAAACTGTATATGTAAACTTCTATATAAGTTTTGATTCGTTATTAATCAATAGCATCGAATATATTGGAATATATTTAATAAGGTTTAACTTATACTAAAAAACTATCACAATTAACAGGGTTACCCTTTTGGGCATAAACTCAAAAAAAGCTAACTTTAATAATATCCAATTTGTTTCTAATCAAGTGTTTTCTCCATATCTTCAGCCTTGAGCCAATTCAATATTTTGTCCTTTCAAAGCCAATGTCATATAACATAATTTTCGGTATAGCGGAGTAATACTAGTGGAGCACTGGAACTTTTTTGGTAAAATTATAACTTATAAAGTATAAGTATAAGTATAATAATGCTATGTTAATCATAGGCTGCATATGAAATGTTTAACTCATTCTCACTCTAACTAAGACAACTTGTAATACGCTCTAAAGCGCATAATTTGTTGCAGATAAAACTTTCCCTGAATTATAAATGGCCTTTTGATAGACTGTTTGATACAGTGCAAACAGAACACTAAAGCAATTATCGTCTTCCTCATACTGTGTCAATTATTTTTTAAAATCACTACATTGTTTGGTGAAAATTAGGTGTACTATAAGGCGAAATATTCCTAAATAGGTGTGACCACATTTGCCTATGTGTAGGAATGTTTGGCGAACACATATTAATATATCTACTGTATGTCTAATATTACGTAAGGTGTATCAAAGGTATTGCTCCTGTTTTATCAACCCAACCAGTCCTTATATATCAATCAACATTTATCATATCTTCTATTTTTTATGAATCGTAATTTCTTTTTCTATGATTTCTTGACTTTTATTGATATTTATTCTCTAATGAAAAAAATGAATTAAATATTTTATCTTTAAAATGAGAAACTTGAGTATGTTGGAAATAAGATAAACCTTTTCTCTGAGATATCAAATTTAATTTCAGTTTTTTCCCTACAAACAAAAATATAAAGTATAATAAAGAAAAGAAAGTCACTTTGAATAAATTTTCTCAAATGATATATTATATCAATAATTGTTATTGCTTTAGATGTCAGGAATAGATTCAACTAGAATTCAAGTTTATTTAGTAAATTTAGATATACATTACAACCACTATATATACAGTATATGTTTTGTGTTGCTTAATATTTGAAACAAAGTAGATGAAAATTGTTATAATTTGGAAACAGTATGTTTCAATATTCTTACACCTATGATATATAGTTACACCTTTAGTAATGTTGTAAATTTACACCTAGTTTTTGCCTTTTAGAAATTTGTAACAATATAATACTTATTATACTTATAATACTTATTTGATTCATTCCTCTTCCCAAATAATCGCTTGCCATTTGTCACTATTAAGCAAAAGTAGAGACAGAATGTAATCCAGAATGTAATCCAGAATTATATAGCATTATATCGCAGGTGACCGAAAATAAAAATGATTAACTAAATTGGTTTCGCATAATAAGTAAGCTATAGATTACACTCTATATAATCCAAACCTTATGCAAAAGCAGTAAATGTATTCATAGGAATCTTTGGAAAAAAGGAATTCCTGACTCTTAGCTTATAGTTAACAACTTTTACATTAATTGTAAAGCAGGTGATATCACTGGCGACGACCGATAACCGATTAGACAGATTGATCATTGTGTGCAAGAACTAACGCAATCAGTTTATTAAGCATTTTGAGTGAGCGATCATCAGTCTTCAGTCTTTCGGTCTTTCAAAAAAATAGCCACGAGATTAATTTGAGTTTGTTTTTTAGCTCAACTTAAATTGGTTTCGCACCCGATTCTGACAAAACAGTAAATTATTATTAACTGTATCTCTTATTTCTAGTTATGCCGAACTATTTGTTTGATTTTAAAAATATTGGATTTTAAGCTTATTTATATTCAACAATTAAAAATACTTTTTAATTAATATAAGGCATGAATAGATTTTTTGCTCTCAGGGCTGACTTAAGTAATTCCAATATTAATGGATATAATGATTTATCAATTTTTTCGCATCAATGGTTAGTTGGGTTCTGTTGTTCCCGTGTCTCCATCGATATGCAAATCATTATAAAATAGGATAATATAAATTTGTAAACTTTCTTATGCTCTCACATGCTCTATGCTCTCCCTCTCATCCTGAAGGTATTTTTTACGTGTATTCAACATATACTAATACCTGATCACTAATAGCACTGCTATCGCAGTACGTGCAAAGTGCAGGTGATTTCTATCCAGAAGTTTTGCATTGGGTTCGGATGGTTTCGTGCGTCGCAAAGAGAGCCATATTTATTGAACTTTTAGGTCATACTCGACAGAGAGACGAATGAACAGTATATAAAGTTATAATTATTTGAGAGTCTACTGTAATTTATATTCAGGTAAGTTATTTATACAATAAATAGTATGCGTTGAATGAGTGTACCATCAAATGCTCAATAGGCGAACGCAAGGATTATTATCTTCTCTTCTCTTGTGTTTCTATCATTTGGAGTCACTTCAGCCCCAGGTGTTTGGTCTTTGGCTGATGAGAGTGTCTCTCATTCTCAGCTGCCAACAATTGCCAACAATTGCCACAATTGCCAACAATTTCAACCATTGCCGACCATGAGTTTGGACAACAAACGTATAACCTTGTGTTGGCTGACATGTGAGCTATATCTGCAATACAAGTGCAATCTGGAAATGGTTACAAAAAATAGTTGTCAAAAAAAGGCATACAAGCATCGGTGGCGTACAACCACGCAATACAACTATTTGTTCTGCATCTCGTCTCAGTTCTCTCTTTCTTCTCTCAAACATACGTGTAGTACAGCATTAGATATACAACAACACAATATCACTAAATAAAAGAGCAGAACAACAGACATATAACTAAAAAATGCATTTCACTTATTATATTTTGAGGTGTTATGCGAGGCCTTTACGGTGGCTCAAAATAAATGTTCATTTTCTCATTTAATCATTTCTAAACTGACTGACATATGGCTTATGGCTTAGAATATTGTTTTGTGTAGAAAGTGATGTAGAATGTGATGGATGAAACTTATTGAAATTTCATGGATCAGATGAATAAAATACTAATAGACGCTACTCTTGCAAAGTTAGTTGCCCTTAAGTGAAAATATACCAATAGCTAAACTTAAATGCATGACTGACTGATTATTATTACTTATAGCTTTTCAGATGCTTTATAAGTAAAAACATGAAGAAGAATAGACTTTGACAAAAATCTAAGCGACCCATTCCCTGAAGCGCTTCCACAAAATATCAAATCATCTAAAAAGTAATTTAGCTAAAAATGAATGCCTGATGTTTTACTGTATATAATGCTACTAAAGAAGAATCTTCAGACATAATGAATGTCAAATACCAATAGTTTACGTTTAAGATTTTATTGGCAATTAGAGTCGCATCGCTTTACTCTCAAACTTTTTTTTCAAAGTTTAAGATTCACTTTAGAGATGACTTTTTGAAAACAGGTTTTTTCTCTTCATAACTATAAAAAAGTAAAGTAGCCGTTCTTTTTATACTGACGTTTAGAGTGTTATTATTATCGCACACACAACACAACAACATTACCGGATGATATTAGAGATGATATTTAAAAGAAGTGGTACCTGCCTTTTGCCATCATTCTTCCTCTTTTCTTCTTTTCTGTTTTCTCTCTCTATTCTCTATAATATATAATATATATTATATTTTTTAATATATCTATTTTTGAAGAATCGCTTCACCATAAGTGGTCATAATTTAGTTAAAACGACCTGAACGAAAATTGGCCTATTTTACAACTATAATACTTTTAGATTCACTTATTATTGTCATTAACATTACTATAGTTATGCTTTTGTGTGCAATATATAAATGAATGCTGAGTAAGGCTTACGTTTGTTCATACCATCCAATCGGTCTCTCAGTTCCAATGCATTGCGTGTAAAAACATCATAACTTTTTCCTACATTTATGCCATCTTATTATGGTTTTAAAAATTCTTTGTACTGTATCTCAACTCAAACTCTACTCTAGAAAATAGATTTCTTGTGATTTATATTAACAAATGCCATATAGTTTTGCCGCTCAGTTTCACACAGATTTAATTAATTAAACGCCGAATAATTCTCACTCTCGAGTCAGTTGAAGAAATGTTAAAAAGATTAAATTGAGGTTAACCTGTGGGAAACAGGAAGTTCTCCAGTGCCTTATGAGACTTTCATATCTATCATTAATACCTTTACGTTTGTGTAGAGTTTATGGTTAATGCTATCACTTAAGTAAAAGTAAGGACGAATTGTACGATATTTGTTATTTGTATATAAAAGATGTGCAATCCCTGAATCTGAAACTAATATCGCTTTCACAGCGGGTAATCTAAGTTTCATCACATTAGTTATGTAAAAAAATTCTCGTCGATCGCATATTATAAACGACTTCCTCGCAAAAGTGCAGTACATATAAAAGTCTTAAAGTGTGGGAAATTAGTTTTGAAAGAGAAGAGAGAAGAACAAAAATAAAGAAGCAAAAAAGGGGAGATAACATTTATACTCGAACCGATTCTTTTAAAGTTTGGACGTTTTGTTAATTTAGTGTAATGTTAAGGCATGCAATGGCTGTTGGATTCGTGACTCGAGTAAAAAACTCGCACGACGTCTATGATGGCAGTGATGACTATGATGTTTGAGATCACTAAGATCTCTACCAATGATGCCAATAATGGAATTTAAAAGATTTTAATATACAGTATGTTATGAAACCCGGTTAAAAAGGCTGGGCTACCGATTCTGCACAACCTGTCTCTCAATCTTAGTATATGGTGTGGCAGAGACTCATCAAACATCATCAATGAGAGCGACCATCAAGAATCAACATAATCAACATGCCTGCCATAGTCCGACTCGCGATTAATATTTGTGATAATAATACTTGAATATTATGAATAAAGAAGAGAAGTTAACTCTAACAGGTTTTTTGTATCGAAGCTCTAAGAAATGATTGGCATTAGTTAAAAATGCTCTTATTATTAGAAGTTATTATAATAGTTAATATTTGAAAAACATTTTCCAACCAGAATAAAAACTGCTTAAAAGTAATTTAATATTTTATAGCATTAATTTTACGTAACACTAATAAATTTTTAATATGACATGAATTATAAATTTATTATAAATACATTGAAGGCGCTGTTTATTTCTTTAATTTTGAGTTCACAAAACTTTATTCGAGCCTTTGGTCGTCAAAAAAACTTTATTCGAGCCTTTGGTCGTCAAAAAAACTTTATTCGAGCCTTTGGTCGTCAAAAAACTGTTTTCAAGGCTTGTCATTTAACTTATACCAAAAAGATACATATAAATTATTATTAAATCATCACTTAAAGCAATTATTATATGCAAAATTAAAAACGTTATAGTATTTGTTTCTCCCAATAACTTATATTTACAATTAGTTTCAGGAAATATCGATGAATAATGTTTACAAAATCTAAGTTACTATCAAAAGGTTATTGCGATAAAAACTTACGTAAAATATTATACAAATGAATGTCATAATAGCAATATATTTATGTGCTAAACAAACTTTTATTATCCAAAAAGTCATTTATCTTTTTAAATAATAAAATTCTTTTAATTCTCTAATAATAGACTCACACGTCAGTCAAAACTGTGTGAAATATTTAATTAGTTTCACATTCAAAGTGAGAGCACTTGTCATATATATTATGCTAAATAGGATTGTTCTCAACATTTTTTTCTTATAAGACATTAAATTTTTCGATATAAACCATTCATACAATTATCAGTAGAATTCTAGTCAATCTTTTTTCATGCGATATACTTAACAGCAAAACTCAATTCTGTTATAATAATAATAACCTTAAAGTAATTGATAAGATTTATCAATATTAAGAATATTTTTTTCTTTTAATCATTGATAAAGTTTTTCAAAATTGAGAATAGTTTTTCCTATTAATCATTGATGAGTTTTATGAATAGTGAAAAATTTGATCGCTTTAATCATAGATACTTGTAATTGTGTGATTTCTTTGATTTCATGTCAATTATTAATAAATTGATTTACAGATAAACTGCTTGTTCCCTCTGTTCAACTTTAATAGATTTTCATAGATTGAAATAAGTTAAAAAGTTATCATGTATAACACTGTTCTTTTATATTACTGTTGAGTATATCTCTTGTGAAAAAATTGACTAGAATTCTACTGATAATTGTATATGTTTTACAGTGCATAACAGTGTCCAGTTATTGTATTGAAAATAAAATTGTGTTAATTTTGATTTAAATCCATTTGCATTATATACTTAAGATTGATTAAACGTAAAATTGGTCATAGATTTTTGTAATACAGCCAGTGTTGCAAACTTTTACATAAAAATTTTATATCATTAACAAAAGTACGGACGAAATTTTGTTTTAATCATTTAAAAATTGAACGCATGTAATTCAACAACAACTATGTAGTATAACATTGTTTATAAATTGTCAAAAATCTATTATACTTTAAAAATATATTGTTTAAGGAGATATTTGGTAAATTGCAAAGTATATATTCAATTAATATTGATTCAAATTGAATAAAAAAAATGATGTTAGGTTGATTTTTTTGTTTGAAAACTACGATATGAACTTTGTAGATTATCATTTAATATTTGAATTAGGATTGAATCTCTTCACTATAATGTTAAGATAATATTTAAGGGATAATAAATTTATTATTTAGTAAATTTAATGTTTTTATAAATTAACATAATAAGTTTATATCAATAAATGGTTGTTTATTGTGAAACATATTAACCGGTTGTTTGATAGGGAATAAAATATAAAATTATAATACTTGAGAAAAGGCAGAAAAGATCGATATAAAAGGAATTTAAGTTAATGTTAAGTTTCATATTTCTAATAATTATAGCATTTGGTCAGATATCAGTCATATTTAGCCAATTCAAACAGAAGGTCAATAATAAGGTCAGGTATAATACAAAGTTAACACAATAATTATGTCGAGTTTCAAAAATTCTAAATTGTCAAAATAATTGATTCACAAATTATTGACTCTGATTCCCATTCCATTTCCATCATTTATAGTTTTCTCTTTAAATTAATAATAAGGTTCAAAAATTGGTTTTCTACAGCGCCGTAGCCAGGATTTTAGCTCAGGGGGCCAAACCATATTTATACTGTATTATACTATATTAACCATCTACGCATAGATGATCAAAAATTTCTGGGGGGCCATGGCCCCTTATCCCCATAGCTGGCTACGGCAATGGTTTTCTATCAAAATATGATCTACTCACATTCACATCTAATCAAACTTATCTTAATTTGCTAGTTGTGAGACTCGTTTAATCACTGTATTAAATATTTTCATTAGAATAAATTTTAAAACCCATGTGAAAATTCATTCTATAAATTCATACTTTTTTTTAAACAAATAAGATTAGTTTTATTTCTAAAATGTTTTGAATTGTTAAGCGATAGTTTCATTCAATAAACTACATAAAACAAGCTCAAGTCAATTACTAATAATAAACTTACATGTTCCTTTCCTTTCCTCTGAACTCAATAATCATTTTGATAAGGGCTCATTTCTTTGTACGTACGCAAATTTGGATTTTTAGACCCCTCCCTCCCCCTATACGCATTTTGACACCTATTTCCTGCTATTTTTCTATGAGAGTTTATGGTCTGTACGCTTTTGATAGACCCCTCCCTCCAGGCTGCGTACGTACTATGTGGATTAGCCCTAAGACTAAAGAATATTGCGATAAATTCTATGTCTTATCAAAATTACTATTGGGTTCAGAGGAAAGGAATATTTTCTTTATCTTTACAGTACAGATATTACTTTTATAATAAACATTAAGATTTTAATTTATTCATAGTTTACACTGAACTTTAGGTATAAGTAGGGAAGCCTTCGAACTCGAAATTTTAGATTTTATTGATTCATCTATTTTTTAAATATACAATATATGAGGGCTGGACAAAAGGGGGGATATAGCCCAAAATACCCCCTGATCTGAAAGCAATGCAAAATACCACGTGGGTTCAAATTTAATAACGGTTCAATAAATTGTTAAAACTACATACATAGGCCCTTCAAATGTAACGTAACAACTTGCGAGATGACCCTACGACGATAGAATCAATCGCATCCCTGCATTCCATTACCTTCTGATTCCCATCCCATACAAAATGGAATTAAATTTCATTTTTCAATTTCAGAACACTAGTCATACTTTGCTTATACACTATTAATAGTTATTTCGAAACCTATTTATTTCACAATTACAGTAATTGACATTTTATGAAACGCGATCTGTCGCTTGAATTATGCTTTGGATAACTTTATTTCAATGACATTAATTCAATGATTTAGAACTAATTGCTTGAAAGCTATTATCAAAGTTATAAATTTGATTCAATTTCATTAAACACGTTTGAGAGAGGGTGGGAGTCAATAGTGAAAATGCTATGAAAGTATTAGGTACAGTACAGGTACAGTACAGGTACAATTCCTTCATAATAAAACGGTGGCGGGGATTAAAGTCACAAATTTAGGAAAATTTTTTAAAAGTAAAACTGTTCAAAAAATATGTTCAAACTTTGGATAATAATTTATAATTATATCTTCA
>JAQGAN010000325.1:0-11657 GCA_034697745.1 Nothrus palustris
TGAAATCTCTTCAGATTATTAAATAAAATAAAACTTTTCATAATTTAATGTCAGAAGAATGACAACAACAATAACAAACAGCAGTTCTTGGTGTCCATCAAACACATCAAACACTACATCATTGTTGTCTTCAATAAATCATTTGCCAAACGATTTATTTATGAATAAAGAATTATTTTTACAACTGTTTAGTGATTTTGAATCAGTTTGGGATCAATTGACTGAAGACAAGAAGAAGGAACTAATGGACAATCATTTACCTAAAGAGTTGTCAACTGATGAGAAGGAGAAGACAATTGAGCTATTGATGAGTCGATCGTTAGATCGATTCAATTCTGATATATTAAGTGATGTTTTCCTAAATGTGAAGCTCCAGAAGATGAGTCCCGATTTGGTTAAGGCTTTAGAAGACGTGAAACTCTTGAGAAAGCGATTGTTTAAAATATATGAACAAAAACGTCAGTCTTTATTACTTAAAGAAGTACTTAATCGAAGAAAACTTGTTTTCGACCAATCGATTAATTCAAATAATGACAATTGGATTGAATGCAAACCAATGAAAAAGACTTTATTAATATCGCAATCAAAAAGTCTTAAAGAAAGGGTTCGTTTGCGATATCGTAAAGAACTGAAAGACGTTCGCAGTAAGTTTGAGACCTCTTCTGAAGAGGAAGACTTTACTCGAATTATAGACAAGTCTTTGACGTCTAAACTCAATGGAAATAATTTAATCACTGATAAAGAATATAATGAAATTCTGAGAAAACATAAGAGAAAAAGAAAAGCTAAAGAACAGGACTCCTTATATGATCCAACTTTAGAGACTAATAATATAACATTAAGTGATATCATAATGAGAGTCACAAATTCAACCATTAATACGCCTAATAATAGTAATACTAATAGTAGTAATAGTAATACAACTAAACATATGTCAAACAGTTTGTCACAAAATCATAATAATAACAATTCATTGAAGTCTTCCTCCATTTCGACTCCAAAAAAGAAAGCAAAGCATTCAAACCATTCAAATATGAATAAAACGAATCACATTAATGTTCTTCCAAAATCTCAATCACATTCTCCGACTTTTAAATTAGAAAAAGATATCATTAATGACAGCGAACTGAGCAATAAAAGTGACTCCAATTCTAATCAGAATGTCGTCGAATCGAGAAATGAAGTCAATTGTAATAATAAGAGTAATTCATCTGCGAATAAAATGTTCACATCTTTAACCAAATCGAGTTCCTCTTCTATATCTTCAATGTTATCCCAAACGGATTCACCAATAATAGCAGCACCGCTTCCGGCTCTGCCTATTCTAATGCCCTCAACAGCAGAGCCTCAATCACTTCCATCCATACCTCTAGAAAAACCTCCGGAATGTTTCTTTTCATTACTTCGCGACATATTTCTTACGAACGCCTCCAATGATCAAAGACTTACTTTACATAAATTGGAAGAACTGGTAAAAGAAAAGTTGCGTTCCTTCAGTCCATATATTGGTTGGTCTACAGAAATGGTGGCCTCAGCCATGAATTACTTGAGTGGAGTCTTACCGCCTCCGCATTTGGTGCCTCTCGTCGACTATAAGGAGAAGAACCAACAGTGGCAGTGGATCGGAGGCGGACGAGACCTCGACTCTGAGTTGGCGCCACTTTGTCAGGAATGGATGAGAAGCAAAGACGAAGATCCCACCAATAGTTTGATCAGTTTTTCGCAATCAATTCCACCGCCAGCTAAGTGTCAAACGGATTGGATCGTTAGGCCGTCCAATGAGGACGAAAAGGATTTGTATAGAAAACAAGAAGCCGTGCGATATTATAATCCATACAAAGCATTTACTTATCGCGTTCACGGATATGAGAGCGTTGTGGGACCTGTGAAGGGGTGTGGCATTGGGGCCACCAATGGTCACCACTCCGCGAGTCCTAATAAAGCGAGAGAACATTCATTACTAGTGAGTGATAGACCTCCTTTTGTCACTTTACTGAGTTTGGTGAGAGACGCGGCCGCGCGTCTGCCCAACGGTGAAGGAACCAGAGCTGACATTTGTGAACTGCTTAAAGATTCTCAATACTTATTGCCGACAATATCTGATCAACAGGTGAACGGTATAGTTAGTGGAGCTCTGGATAGACTTCATTATGAAAAAGACCCCTGTGTTAAATATGATGTCAATCGCAAAGTTTGGATATATTTGCACAGAAATAGAACTGAAGCCGAGTTTGAGCGCTTACATGAGGTCCAAATCGCAGCCGCAAAGGCTAAGAGGTCTATGAATAAGGCTTCGCGAAAGACCAATTGTGTTAATAATCAAAGTAATCCAATAACTCCAACAACACAACTCTCTATTATATCAAAAACCACTCAACAGGCTATACATCAGGCGGTGACTAATATTTTAAATTCTGAAGCTCTAAAAATACCGACCAAATCCGCATCTAATCCATCGCCAATTTCAAGCGATAGTATAGATAGAGTGGTTTCCAGTTCTACAATAGAATGCATTAATTCTACAAAACCTGTTGTAACAGATTTGAAAAGTTCTTTAGTGAATGTGACGAACAGAGAAAAAGAAAGCATAACCTCTGAATCTAATTCTTTGACTCCATTTAATGGTTCCACACCTTCTGCTGCACATCATTTATCTTCGACGTCTTCGAGTTCCTTATTTTTGTCATTACAGGCAAAGAATCAGATGAGGAGCAAATCAGATGTTGTCAACTCTTCAGCTAATATTCCTATCGTAACAAAAAAGAAATCCACAAAATTGAAAGAAACAAAATTACCCGAATCTTTCAAAAATATAACCATTGCAGACAACAAACAAAGTATTATAGTATCCACCAGTCATACGAGTAGTTGTAATCCTAATACTTCTATTATATCTCAACCAACTGTAACCCTTTCCGTCTCACCAAATACTATAAATTCTAGTGAAGTCACAAAGTTATTAGTGAATGAATGCAATTCTGTCAAATCTATAGGAAAGCCGAGGGCTATTCGACAAACAAAACCTGCGATTAAAGTTCAAATTCCCAAAACCATAACTTTGCCGATTCCTATCACACAAAATACAACCTTTAAATCTCAACCTTCTGTGACAACTAGTGTTTCTTCTGAAAGTATACCAACTTTAATAAGTATGACAAACCCTTTACATAAACAGACAAATCCATTATCGTCTTCTATAACCACATCATCTCTGCAACAGTCGAGACCATTGACAACAAAAATCATTTCTGGAGCACAACTGAATAGTACAACGGGTACCACTTCTAATAGCAATGCAATGCATCAAATCAGTATTCCTACAAGTGTACTCTTCGGCACTCGACCCGGATCTGTAGTATTGGGTAATTCATTATATTATTATTATTATTATTATTAATATGAATATTATTTTAGTATCTAATCATTATTGCAATTATAATTAGCGACTCCGACGGGTAAGTCTTATATGATGGCAGCCGCGGGCGGCTCTATTGTACTTCAGCCGAATTCTGCTTCACAAACAATAAGTACAGCCTCTGAGACCCTGACTTCACAAACTTCATCACTTGCTGTTCGAACACTTCAAGGAATACGTGTAATACCAGTCACGGCTACAAATCCTAATACAATCCCCAAAATACATACTCCGATCACAGCTAAAACTCAGGCTTCAAACACATCGGTAGTGATGGGAGCACAACCACAATCATTAACTCCGGGATCGATTCCTGCACATCACCAGTTTGTCGCCAGAATTATAACAACTGCACAAACCAATAGAGGAAATGTACCGCAAACTCAAATCGTGATACCTTCGACATCTGCTTTACAGCCTTTGTTTTTGGCACATCCCTCACAAACGAGCGCTACCACTGGCACTCATTTGCATCAAATGAGTTCCACTACAACCACAACAACCAACGAATTACAGAAAGCAAAGGTTGCCATAACTCTTCCTCCAAGAACAACATCGGAATAATTTGCTCAAAAAATCAGTTATTTAAATAAAAAATTATTTGTTGAGCTTTAATGTGAATCAGATTTGTAAACCATTTTCTCGACAACTGTTCAGTTATGCAATCATTACAAATGAACTCATACTTTAACTGTAATAAATCAATGGATTTGCTATAGTTTAAAGTTTGTTGTAATCATTTAAATCTACTTAACTATCAATTTCTCGTCATAACTAACAATCTATTAGAATATAAAATACTTTAAGTTTATATTTAATTTTTTTTAATCAATAGTAAATAAGTTTATTGTATTAAATGTACTGATAATGAATTGAATGTTGTAAATGTCAGTTTTGTTTAAAGTAAAATTATTTCAATTATAATAAATATATTTGGACTCAAAAGAGATATAAAACAAAAAAGTTTTGATTCATTAAAAAGTATAGAAACTTTAGAATCCGACTACCATTTGGACTTCATAGCAGTTCAACCGAGTCTTATAACTCGTAAGAATCAGATCAATAAACAGTTGCTGTTGAGTAGAATAACCACTTGACTGATAAACAATCAAAAGCAAAAAATAGTATTTGGATAACTACTTAAGCATCTAAAAGTTCACATTTGCCAACATAGGTAATCTGTTGTTTATCCATAAGATTATAGGGTAATCACACTTATGCGCCGCATTCGTGACTATTAAGACTCTTAATTATAGGCAAATGTTTGCAATGTTAACATACATTTGCAATTATATAGTCTAACAATGTATCACAACTTCATAAGTTATGGTTAGATAACTTATGGTTATATTTTAGATAACTTGAAAATGCATTTTATCAAAAGTTCTTAAATATTATGTCATTCAAAACAGTGAGGAAGGGATTAAAGGGAATCAATTGTTGCAAACAATACCAAATCGTTTTATGTGTTGAGGGCTTCCAATATTGGAGGACGTAATTAATGTATTAGAAGTGATATGAATGGCATATAAGATAATGGTTTAATTCAATTACAAGTTATAAGTTATAACAGACTAAGAATATTATATCATTAATGGCAACCGCATTAATGGTAGCCGAAAAGCCATCATTGGCTCAATCGTTGGCTAATATCTTATCGAACGGTAAATACAAGAGTCGGAAGGCATTCAACAACGCCTGTTCTGTACACGAATACAAGTCTTCATTGGGTCGCGAGAGAGACGTATTCTTCAAATTCACTTCAGTCTGCGGTCATGTCTTGTCCACGAACTTCACGGGAAAGTATAATAATTGGGATCGAGTCGAACCTCAAGAACTGTTTGACGCGCCGACTGTTAAAGAAGAGGCGAATCCCAAACTCCAGTTAATCAAGTTTTTACAAAAAGAGGTAACTCTTTGTTATTAATTAAAAGACATTTCAATGAATTCATTTGTTATATTTTCGATTAATATAAGGCTCGCGGATGTGATTATTTGGTCTTATGGTTGGATTGCGATAAAGAGGGAGAAAATATTTGTTTCGAAGTCATAAATGCCGTCAATTCTGTTATGAGAATCTCATTCAGAAATCCTCAGGTTTTATATTATATAACAATTATTATCTAATTGTTTATTATCTAAACATATTTTGATTCAATAAAATGATGTATTAATTTCAATATTTAGACTGTATTTCGCGCTAAATTCAGTGCAATCACTGATCGAGACATTAAGGCTGCTATGAATTCGTTAGTTATTCCCAACGAATTGGAATCTCTTTCAGTGGACGCCCGACAAGAACTCGATTTAAGAATTGGCTGTGCATTCACTCGGTTTCAAACCAGGTTTTTTCATGTAATGTAAAAGCTTTTGTTATATGTTTTATAGCATTTCACAAATCTATAAATTTAAATATTAGGGCAAATACGGAGATTTGGACAGCTCTTTGATATCATTTGGTCCGTGTCAGACACCGACTCTTGGCTTCTGTGTCGACCGACACGACCAAATCCAATCATTCAAACCCGAGCCTTATTGGGTTCTTTGCGTAACCGTTCGATTGGCGAGCAGTGAGTCTTCAATACCAATAGTACTCGATTGGGAGAGAGGAAGAGAGTTCAATCACAACACCGCGAAGTCGTACTTAAATATGATTAAATCACAAAAAAGAGCCAAAATTGTCTCAATATCTAAGAAAGATAAGGCTAAACAACGTCCTAATGCACTTAATACTGTAGAACTTCTTAAGATATGTAGTTCTGGACTTGGAATCGGACCGCACTCTGCAATGCAAATCGCAGAGCGATTGTACACTCAGGGATACATCAGTTATCCCAGAACTGAAACCACTTCATATCCCAGTAATTTTGATTTAATCGGAACTCTCAGAATACAGCTCTCGAGCAATGAATGGGGAAAAAGTGTTGAAGATTTGCTGGAGAGTGGAATCGTGAAACCACGTCCGGGACATGACGTCGGAGACCATCCGCCGATTACTCCTATGAAAATAGCACAACAGACAGACTTTAGTGACAGAGACATGTGGAGGATCTATGAGTACATCGCACGCCATTTCATCGGCAGTTTAGGTGGAGACATGAAATACGAACAAACGACTGCCACCTTTGCTATTGGATCTGAAACTTTTTCTAAAGTGGGCACAACTGTCACCGAACCCGGATTTACCCGTTGGATGCCATGGCAGGCGTCGGTCGACCACAAGCTGTCGTCAGACTTGAAAGTCGGCGACGAATTCCTGATAACTGACGTCAAGTTATCAGAACGACAGACAACAGCGCCCGACTATTTGACTGAATCAGGTTCTAAGCGAATCAAAAGTTAAGATTTGCAACTATTAGACCATTTGTTTCTCATTTCAGAGTTGATATCATTGATGGAAAAGCACGGAATAGGAACCGATGCCTCCATTCCAACGCATATAAATAACATATGTTTAAGAAATTATGTAAAGGTGGCTCAAGGAAGACGTCTTATTCCGACCCAATTGGGAATAGTTCTCGTTCACGGATATCAACGGATAGACAAAGATTTAGTTCTGCCGACGCGTAGGGCAGAGATCGAAAATCAACTCAACCAAATCGCAGAGGGAAAAGTCGACTACCAAACTGTTCTCAACATAACAATCAAAGATTTTAGAAATAAATTCGATTATTTTGTTGACCACATCCCAGCAATGGATGAACTTTTTGAAGTTTCCTTTTCAGCTTTGGCTGATTCTGGAAAACCGATATCGAGGTCTTTAACTGAATAGTGATTTGTTTATGAGAACAAAATGTTTAATTATAATGACATTTGTTTAATAGATGTGGAAAATGCAGACGTTATTTGAAGCTAATCGTAGCCAAACCTCAAAGGATTTATTGCGCGACTTGTAATGAGACGTATTCTATACCACAAAACGGAAACGTGAAAACATATAAAGAACTTCGGTGTCCTATTGATGATTATGAACTTCTTTACTTTTACAAAACGGGCGCATCCGATAAAAGTTTTGTGTTTTGTCCGCACTGTTTCAATAACCCTCCCTTTGAAAATATGGCCAAAGCTTCGGGTTGTAATCAATGCACACACGAGACGTGCAAGCATTCCATGATAGCCAACAGTTTAACCGTTTGCGAAAATTGCAAGTTTAATGGAATGCTTGTATTAGATCCTGGCTCTGGTCCTCCGTCTTGGAAGATCTCTTGCAATAAATGCAATTTCTCAATGTCTGCCTTCAAAGACGCCAATAAAGTCACGATTGAGAGTGAAGTTTGTGACAAATGTAATCGTAAATTAAGTTCAGTTGAGTACAAATCAGACAAATCGCGATTAAAAGACGGTTCGCTACAATTTCACGGTTGTATTTGGTGTTCGGGAGAGTTCTCCTCATTAGTACAGGCAATGAATAGACTTCAGATCAATTACGCCAACTCTTCGACAGCAAATAATGGTTCCGAAAATCGGTTCCATCACGACTCCAACCGAAGTCGTGGCAGAGGAGGTAGAGGTCGAGGCCGGGGAAGGGGTCGGCAGAGGAGGCTTCAGAGGTGGTCGTGGCGGACGATCTGACGATATGGACGACTATTCACAGAGTCCAAGGAAAGGGGCGATGCAGTTGTCGGACTTTATGCGATAACACCAACATTTGCTACCAATTATTGATCTTTTAAGTGGAAATTCTTTGCCTGCGCTCATCTGTTCATCAAACACAACACAATTCTTCCAGAATTAATAACTTAATGAAATGATTTTTTAATTGTTTTATTAATTTTTGAAAACATAACTTTAGTGGAAAAATTGAATTTCAAATAAAAGATTAAATAATTTATATATTATTTTTTGCTTTTCGCGAGTCTACTCAAAAGCGATTGTCCCGCAAGAAAAGTGATGACTCCAATGCCGGCCAAGTATTTGCAGGTTTGGAACATATTTAGTTTGACGAAAAAACACACGTATAGAAGGAATATAAGCGCGACTCCGGTGTGGAACACAAGCGCTGACAACGCCAGTGGGAATGCAGACAAATTGACACCAATTTTGATCCACTATTAAAGAAATAGTAAATAAGTTAATTGTTTGAGACTTGCTCTATGATATTCATTAAGTATACCCTAAATATCACCTAATTTTTATCTCATGTTTTACTATTGCAATGCATTGGAAGAAATAATTGAACTATTATTTCAATATTTCCAACGAAGCATTGCCTGCAAAAAGTGCTCACTTCTAATCAAATATATAAATGAATGACTTACGAGTCCGAAAAGTATCACAAGTGGTACTAAAACTAATATTGAGAACGCATTGGAAACTATAGGTGAGGGCCGTTTCTCTTGTTCTCTGAATAGATGTTGAATTTCTGGTTTTGTCACAAATGGTGAAACGGGTTTAGCTGAAGGCGGAGACGGGTTTGACGGCAGCTGAAGATTAATGCTTCCAATTTTCCACGAAATCGGATTTGAAATGACTGCGTCCCCGATTATAAGTGAAATTTGATAGATTCCAGAAATATAGTTCAAGTCTTTAGCTTTTGTTTGTAAATTGAGATCCATTTTATAAGTTTGCGTAGAATCGGGTTCAGCGATGAAAACAATTTCTTGTTTGGTTTTCACGTTTGTCAACTGCACGAACGTCTGGTGAGCCGTCAACACATCGCCTGCTATTTTGTCCTTCAATTGAAACTTAATTAGTAGTCTTTGTTGATAATCTGCTTCCAATGGATTCGATATTGAAGTCGGATATTCGAGTCTATTATATAAATGACTTCGATTAGACTTAATCTAACGAATGTATTCTCTCAATTATATTATAAACATTGAGATTATAAAACTCAAAAACTGAGTTTTACTATATTTGTGAGGCTTTACTGAAAAATTTCAGTACAAAAGAAAATTTCATATCATTAGAAATTATCTCAATTAAAGCCATGATTGATATACCGGCCGATTGGGAACAAATATTGCATTGTCATTGAGCAATACCTGTGGGTGACACCGGGCTAGACCTACAAACTATATATAAACCAAATGAAGGCATACTTAGTGACAGCTCCACTTCCACTTGAATCTCTATCGGCAACAATGACTTCTGCGCTCACAATAGAAACTTGCGTTAACACAGTAGCTTTGACACGAACGCCAGCATTTCCGATAAGTCGTGAATCGGGTTTGGTTGGCGTCGCTGTTATGGACACGTCATAGAAGCCGCGCAGGGGTTTTGATTCCAGAAAATTTATAGCAAAAAGTGTGCTATAAATTAAAGTTAATTATATTAATCAATAAATGATGAATTAAGTTAAAGAGCAATGAATGAATACCTGTCCCCCTGAACGGGTTGCAAACTTTTTTTAGTCCAAATGACTTTATTTTCATCAACTCTTGTCGCCGAATCGGCAATAACTGAAAGTGGACCCAAAGAGGCGCCCAAAACATTAGTTATCCTAACAGTCAATACTGAATTAGTGGGCGAGAGAGCACTTGAACCATAATTTGTTACAACAACAGGAATGTGGTATTTATTATTAGTATAAAGTTTGAGAACATTCAATAACTCTGAAATTCCTTTAGGCGTCAAAACATATTTACGCGACAGGAAATAGTTGGCAAACTTTAATGCCTGATCCTATACACAAAGAGAATCCATTTTAATATTATATTCCATATAGAATTACATCAAATAAAACTAATTTTAATCTCAATTAGATAAGTGTCACACGACATGACATGACTGATACTTACATTTGTCAAACCGACGGGTTTATTGCTAGCAGTGGCCAATTGGTAAACACCGGCTATTATACTCGCAGTAATACCGAGTCCTCCTTCAAACTGAGCATTAATCAAAACATTTAATTACGAATAACATCAATGGAGACAACAATAAGTACACACCTGTAAGAACCTGCCGTCCACTTCGTCCGCCTGAACTATAACATCACCGATTTTTTCCACGAATGGGTTTCGATCTTCCGGTTTGGTTAATTTTGCCGCTAATTGAAAGGCTAGGCCTGTGTTGAGCAGCGATTCATCTTTCTTGAGAGCGGCGGCCAATACTTTGCCCACTTTTGTCGAGTCGAGAGGTTTACCGAAATTTACTAATGAAATGGCGGCGCGATATATGTCTTGAACGGTGGAGTCCTCTTTCAAATAAGCCTCTAATTTAGTGATATATTGAGCTGAAGGTATCTATTGAATGATTAGCATATCTTTCAATATTACTAAACATTTATTATAGGAATCAATGTATTTTGTATTTCCACACTTTAGTGTTATTAATGAATATGAAGTGAACAGAAAAGTAGGATTTTTACAAAAAAATAGTTTATCTATCGGATCACTATTGAGATAATTGCATTCATTGGACAATATCTGTTTAGACACCGACACCATTAGTCAACTTTCATTGCATAATACAATTCAATTCAATTACCGCTAATCGAAAGCATTGATAGTGTAAAGAGAGGTAGCCTTTCATGCATTCAAACAATGGCTTTGTTTGAGATATTATTGATTAATGACTGCAATTACCTGACAATTGGTGAGCAGTTTAGCGGTTGAACTGCAATAATATATATTATCCAACTGTTGATTGATTTGTTTCTGCAAATGAGTGCATATATTGTTGGAATCACTGATTGCTTGCAATGATATCAATGATTGCGACAAAACTGAGTAATAAATGTTCGCCAATGAGTTCGATGAGAGCGGAGACGACAATTGCACCGCAGACTTAATACGCGTCACATCCGTCTGATCCACAATTGTGGACGGATTGGGCGCTGAACTCACGATTATATGAATGAGTGGTACGAATGCTATCAATTCCAACAATAATGTTCTTAAACGCATCTATTATTCAAATCAATTGCAATTTAATTGCAATAAATATTAATCTCTTATAATTGATTTGTTATAAAGACTTACAGTTGTGCTGAATGTCAAACAATTGGATTAAATGTCTATTAAAACTGAATTAAATGGAAAGTATTGGACACGTGTTCTTACAGTCTATTAGTCTATAAAATAATTGATATGAAAATACATTTGAGTAAAAGAGAAGACAAACTCTATATGAATACTCTATAACAAACACAATGAGTTTTGCCGGCAATACAGCCACTCATCACAAGTGCGCGAATTTCAGTCACACCTGTTTGTGATGATTAGGTTAGGATTTTTAGTCTAAACTCTATTTTTCATTTAATTTTAATCCTAACCGGAGTTTAATATGAGTTCAAATC
>JAQGAN010000326.1:0-11652 GCA_034697745.1 Nothrus palustris
CCTAAATAAGATTTATCAATATTAAGAATTTTTTCCTTTTAATAATTTATAAAGTTTTTCAAAATTTAAAATTTGCTTCATTTTAATGATTTTAATATTCAAAATGGCTGTATTTTATCACTTTAATTATTGATAAGCATAATCATCAAGTTATGAAAAGCATGCATTTTTAACTTTGATATTTCTTTGATTGCTTGTTAACTATCGATAAATAGATTTAAAGATAAAGAAGGCTTTATATAAGTTAAAGGGTTATCGGTATAACACTGTTGTTTTACAATACTGTCGAGTATATATCGCAGCGTAAAAATCATAGATCTTTGATAAACTGATAGTATAATAGGCTTTCAAACTTTGTCAAACTTTACACCAACTTATATAGTCTGAAATACTGTATAATTCAGATTTGAAAGTGTACTAAAACTGAAACATAGTTTCAAACAGATTATTGAACAGTTAATTAGCAGATGTTTTCAAATATTAATGGTATTGTATGTATTGATGGCATTCTATGTATTGATGGTATACTGAAATATTAGATAATAATTATATGAGTTTAGAAATTGCTTTAATCTATAGAGAAGTGTAATTCAAATAAGTTATAGTTATAGGAGAAATGATGTAACTTATCATATAAGATAGAAGTGAGTATTTCTTGTTTTTTATAATTTTGCATTACTTCCAAACGAGACAACAGACAAAACCAGAAACTGATGCGAAGATAGGCCCCAATCATGGATAGAAAAATATAGAAAAAGTGCGACCAATCAAAAGGTAGGGCAAAGTATAGTTGAATAGTAAGCGAAGGGGGAGTTTGCAGCGATCACTGAGAGAGCGACCGCACAATATTTGCGCTGAATTGTACTCAACAGTGAGTGAGAGAGTGCCTCAATTGCAGGCATTATTTGATACCAATATATGAGACGTATATGTATTGTATATGTTTTGCGTTGAGTTCCAGTTCAACAATCATTACAAGAGATTTGTTATTTGTTAAGAAAGAGAAAGAGATGCCAATCATTTATTTCCATTAGAATTATTGCTCACTTATTATCTCTAAATTTTTTAAAAATATTTTGAAATTATGTGATATTTTTTGAAAATCAATTTATGATAAGTAATAATAATTCATTTGAATAATAGTTTTCACTTTAAGTGGAGTTTATATTTGAGTTGAAATACTAATCAATTAAAGGCCTTAAAAGTGTTGTGCATTTCTTGCTTCAGAACTTGTTTAGAACTTTATTAATTGAATCCAATTTATAACGCAATCGAAAAATCATTAGATCATAAGAAATGGTGTTTGATTTGTTCAGCAATGTTCGACGTCTTGTCAAACTCGAAGAGGTGTCCATTGACAACAATGTGTTTCGACTCCACTATAAAGCAACGGTCATCTTCTTAGTGGCCTTTTCACTATTGGTCACTTCCAACCAATACTTCGGAGATCCTATCGATTGTATACAAAGGTTTGTCATCCACATTACCATCAATACTGTCATCACTTTATATAACTAGTATTTCATCTAATATTTGATAGTAATTGTCATCAATTCTCTAATAAAGCATTCATTTTAAAGGCTTTTAATTATTACTTAACACACAATTTATCAAACATTAGATATAATTATAAATCGGCGACACTTTGAAAGACGCTTTAATTGAATACTAAATAAAGATTAAAATATTGAGAAATTTATCATTGAATGCATTGATTTAATTGCATTAGTGTTTGCAATAACTTTTTGCATAACTTTATTATTAAAATCTTTATTGACATAAATGTAAGCAAATATTTGTGAATTATTAACATAAGTCTTATTTTTGAACAGAGACGACATTCCGACTAATTTATTAGACACCTATTGCTGGTGAGTGTTATTAGTATTACATCTCATTAATAGCATTAATAAATATGAAGTCTTCACATATGATAGGATTCACTCAACGTTTACACTTCCGGATGCGCTCAATAAGAAGATTGGTGTAGAGGTTCCACATCCGGGCGTTGATAAATACACTCCCGGAGAGAAACGAATATACCATAAATACTACCAATGGGTCTGTTTTGTGCTATTTCTTCAATCGGTTATGTTTTATGTTCCGCGATATTTATGGAAACTATGGGAAGGCGGAAGACTGAAGAGTCTTGTGTTAACACTCAACTGTCCCATATTGCAGGACAAGGAGAAACAGGAACAGATCCAACTCTTGGTTCAATACCTAAAAGCCAACATACGATACCATAACTCGTACTTCTTCTACTTTGTCATTTGCGAAGTACTCAACTTTGTTAATGTAATCATTCAAATGTATTTGATTGACGCCTTCCTCGGCGGTGCCTTTTCTACGTATGGATTAGACGTATTGAAGTACACAGAGATGGATCAGGAGACCAGAGTCGACCCTATGATCGCGATCTTCCCGCGAATGACCAAATGTACTTTTCATAAATACGGATCTTCTGGTGATGTCCAAAGACATGACGCGCTCTGTATTCTGCCATTAAATATTGTCAATGAAAAAATATATATATTCTTATGGTTTTGGTTTGTATTCCTTGCGATTATTTCTGGAATAATTCTCATCTATCGTTTGGTTATAATATTCTTTCCTCACTTGCGTTATGTGACACTCAGATCAAGGGCTCGATTGACAGATCGATACCATATCCGAATAGTGATGGACGTCGCGAAGATTGGAGACTGGTTTCTATTGTAAGTCATTTCCCTTATTTTCTAACTTAAAGCCATTATTTGCTTCTCATGTTTCACGTCATCAAATATCTAACGGAAAAAACCTGTTGATTATCTATTGTTTATATAACTTGTTTTGTCGGCATTTTTCATAAACATTACTATATTTGATCTTATATTTAATTAATCAACAGATATCTTCTCTGCAAGAATATGGACGGACAGAACTTCCGAGAACTAATGCAGGAATATTCAAAAGAGATCGTCGAAGACGGCTCTGGCAAAAACTTATTAAAACATAGTGAAAAAGAAGCATTAGCGCCAACCGCATAATACCATTCATTTTTCTAATTAATTTTCACAGTAAATTAGTTTTGGGATTCAATTATTCATTTGAACTCCAATTGTATACACAAAATACACGCTCTTTTGGTAATCGTTTTTTATTAAACAATTTCTCAAAATAAATTAATTTAAACCGTTCTTAAGCATAAATATAAACTTTATTACAATTAATAGTTTGTATTCTGTAATTGTTAGTAATCAATGTTAAAACGGCATCAAAATTGGGCTTTGTTTGAGTATAAGTGAAGCAAACCTTTTAAAAGATTAGTTATTGATTAACCTAATTATTATTTATAGTATAACTAATGTGCTATTTTTATAATATTTGTATCTTTTATTGGAGAACTTTATTTGGACCAAATTTTTTTATAAGTTTACATGAGTTTTATATAAAATGACCGACTAATCAATTATTGTCTATTATTAGTGTTGATTAGAAAACACACTGCCATCCAATTATGCAAATATCTGAAAATCAACATAACTTATATGTATTTACATATTGAATGTTAACGCACTTATACTATCAAATGAATGAGATGTTCTTTCGGCATATTTTACAATAAAATAAACAAAAAAGTTGATTATTGCTGTTTAGGTGCCAAATAAATATTGATATTGTGAGCAAAGGCTATAAAACCAAGTTTTAATGCTGTTTCACACCATTTCACACCATTTTGTTGACTCTTTTCCTCTAAGAAACAAACAAAATAAAAATCAATTTTAACTATAATATATTGATGGATGAAATTATGTTCTGTACAATGAATACCATGATCTCGAGCTATAATTACAAACATATAGTTTAATCTTTAAATTTAATATATATTCATGTATTATACATGTTATCCAATGTCACAATTTGACAATTATTCGAGAGGCAATACTTTGATTTTATTTTTTTGGGACTAATGATAGGGATTATCCCTTTTTTGGGATAAATATGATTATATACCGATTTATTATAGTAGGGAATCACACAATTTAATTCATTTATTACATTTATGTTATCTTTCTTTTATTAATTGTAATAATGCAACCATTGATATATCGTAACGCATATCAAACATTAATAAAATGCCATTAAGACTATAATAAATAAGCGGTCATTGAATGTAAATTTACTTGTATTTTGTGTAATCCTTTTTAATTCTATATATCATTTATAAATAACACTTATTTGTTAATAAAACAGTTTTCATTACCAACAAAAATAAAAAACTCAAAAGTCGAGACTCATAAACTTGATTCAAATCTCATTTAGTTGTTATGTTTCTATATATTCATGAATATTAAAGCAAACATTTTCGGCAACAGACCCGTTAAAAAGCAATGAACTTTAGCTCTGAGAGACTTCTAGCTATAGACAATTGCTTAAGAGTTTGTGAGACTGCATAATCACATGAAACTAGATTTGGAAACTCACTTCAAATGAATACTTCAACTTGTACAGTAAAAGTAGCTTGTTCATATGCTCTTATCCTATATTAAATTCATTTTACACCAAATTCAATCCTTAGTACTCTAATAATACCTAATAATACCTATTATCCAGTTATTCTTTAAACATTAAAGGTTGTAAAGAGCTATTAAACTTCAAAGGGAAGTTAGTTTTTCTCTTTCCATTTTCATTAACGACCAAATTGTCTGCTGTAAACTCGCGAAAACTGCATTTTATCACGAATTCAACCTCTCATTCTATACATTCAGTTAAAGTCTAAAACCCATTGAGACGAATATTAACTTTCATTCCGTTGTCTCGTATTTCATAAATACGAGTTTTGTGATTATTATGAGGTTATTAGAACTTAACTAATTGTTTGAGATGTAAAACAAGAACAATTCTATTGAAACGCTTAAACTTGAACTTGATTTTTGCAAAAATCTATTATTGTTTCCATCTTTTTATCATTGGTCACATTTTTTTCCATAAGAAAAGTCCAATACATGGATAAAACGCAATTGGTTTAAAAGGTATCTTTTAATTTGTTCCCTTATGTCAAAATAGAGCTTAAATTGGTTAACACTCATCGGCTTTTTAGACAATTATCACTCCTTTTTATTATTAATAAATGTTATCTAAAAAATGTATTGAATAACTTGTAAAATAAACAATAAGGTGAAAGAGTAAAGTGAATATCTTGTTTATGACGCCAAATAAATCATCAAATGTTAACCGAAATAAGTGATCAATTCATATAATATAGAATAAAAACAATCATTGAATGGAGCATTTCATTACATCAATAGATAGTGATTAAGCTGAGAGACACGTTATGCAAAGCGGAAGTTATTTATTGAATCAAATTTCATTCATCCCATACTTTAGTTGCTGAGTCAATCTCAAAGACATTTATGAAATGTTATTTTTTAGAATAATATTAATTTTAGCATTAAGTTGGATGACTTGATGTAAGTAAACCCCTTCTAACTAAACCCATTCTAACTAAACCCCTTCTAACTAAATCCCTTGTAATCATCTATATGATAATGATGTGGTGATTTAAACGAATCTAGTTTATAGTTGTTTTTTGTAAAGTTTATCAAATTAAACTCCAATACATATGAATATATATTTTTATAGTTTAAAAAAAGCTCCAAATTTATTCATTCCGCTGATAAATGAACAAAATGCTAAAATACTAAATACTAAATTTGGTTTAAATACAGAATTGTGTACTAAATTCAATCCAATATATTCCATAGCCTAAAGTGCTTTCAAAAATATGTCGCGAAAAAGTTTTATACACTGAATATTTTAATGAAATTATCATTTGTTAAAAATTTATTTCGAAGGACATCCAGACAGTAATGAATAGCTTCATCTGTATTCCGGTTACATAGAATTCATTCTATTTGATATGAAATGACATATATTATGAGTTGACATGAGATTCTCTTAATAGTGTAGAATTATTTTAAGTTTATTAATGCAGTTAAAAACGATTGCACTGTAGAATATAACATACTTTTAAGTAAAGTTATAAGGGCTCTAATACATGTAGTTTAGATGTTGGGTCTATTTTATTTGCATTGATTAAATGGTGGTCCATATCAAGTACTAAAACAAGGAGAGTATTATTCTCAGTCTGCTATCAGTGTATTTAATGGAAAAATGAAATTATGAACTTTGATATTTAATAAATGATAAGTTTAACAAAGCTTAGTTGGATTGCTCTTATCAGATGATTCTGATAAATTCTTTAAAAGGCGTTTCTTTATTTCTTAGTAAATTTAGGTATAGTTTTAAGGCTAAATACATTATTTCCAATATTTATTTTTTTCATAATAAAAATAATAATAAAAATAATAATTAATGAAATAAACTAGTTATGAGTTAAGCCTTCATAAGGAAATGACTAGACTTTTGATAAATGATTTAAGAATTACGTAAAGAAAAAAGATCAGGACTTCGAGTCAAAGGATTGAATAGAAAAACCATTTATGCGGTAAAACTAAGTATAGGAAACTAAGTTAATGATAAATATAAGTTATGCAAATTTATAACTTCTCCATCAGATATAGTGAACATGTTTTTAAGATTCGAGTGAAATAAGCAATTAATCGTTCAAAACTAAATTACAGAAACCATAAAACAAGAGAAACTTCATTTTTAGAAAGAAAAAATTATTAAACCCTTCGCAAACGAGTCTATCAGGTAGTAAATTGTTTAATTAATTAACATTTCTGCTAAACTTTAGCAACAAATGTTATAGAATATCAATTACTAGGCAAGTGATTGGTTGGTTAATGCAATAACAGTTAATTCTGTTGTGTATATTGACTTGCAAAAATGGATGTAGGTTGCAAAAATTAATAAATTACAGTTTTTCAACTTAAAAGTATTTTTGACGAGCAGGTGGGTTAAGGGAGGGCGAAAAGGAGGTGTAGATCTCTCTAAGACAGCGGTATTTAACCTTTTTGGCACCGTTACCCCTTGAGCTAGCCAACAAAACCGTAATTACCCCCTCCCCTTTATAAATGAGAACAGCTTTTTTGGAAAGAACCATAGTCAGTTTTTTTTAAACAGTGGCGCCAGAGAGTTACCCCCGAAAAAGGCCGAATTACCCCCCAAGGGGTAATTACCCCCAGGTTAAATGCCACTGCTCTAAGAGATTAAAAACAAGATTTTCCTTCTGTTAATTATTAGATTTAATGCTTATAACTTATATTACTGAAACTGCTAATAATGGTTTTAAAAAATAAAGTAAACTAATAAATTGGGGTCTATGGAGAAAGATTTGACATTTTTGCTTTTGATTTTGGTTTTTGCTTAATTGCAAATAAGAGACAAACCTTTTGGGTTCGATTTTAATAACTGTTCTAAACTTCAAGAATTGATTATTTATTATTAAAATACTGTATGTGTCCCAACTTAGGCTTTTTTTATTACATGTCCAACCAGCCTTACTAGCCTCATAGCTTCATAGCCTTTACTTAACCATTAATAGATAGATTTTACAAGTTAACAATATTTTTTATAATTGATTTGTAAATTTATCTCTATCTGTCTCTATCATCTTTATCTGTGTCTAATAAAGTGAAGCAAACATAATATAATTAGACAAAAATTATATACAATAATTAATTTTTAAATATTTCTAAATGTTCTTTCACATTAATACACGAAAACTGCTTCAAATATTTGTGGGTAAACAAATCTAAGTGTAACCAAAGTTTAGTAGAATTTCTATTTTTTAGACTACTATAAATAATGAATGCAATCATTGCAACTATTGCATTTGTTTTAATATTGTCCAATTATAATGACTTTAGGCTATGTATTGTGTATTTGTTGTGGGACAATAGCAACTATTATATAATACAATATCAACATATTTATTGCTTTAAGTAAAGCCAGTAATTTTTTATTTTTGATGTTTAGAACTACTGCAGCTGTAAGGCCAAGGCTTGTCAGGTAAAGAGCACATCTCATGCAGATCCAGACAAGAATTGCCACGGCTGGCAACTGGTTTGGGAGGATAATCGTCGATTCCAGTCAAGTGTTGAGAAAAGGTGTGGACTTTTTCAATACGAAAAAGTACTGAACTCTCGCTGAAATGATAAATAGGAATATTATCTAATTATAAGTATAATTTTCAGTACTTTTTTACTTGAGATTTTTTTCTAAACCACTTAAGGTTTAGTTTTAAACTTGCATTTCTTAAGAGGTTTTATCCTGAAGGGTAGTATTAGTTATTATTTGTATTATATATCGAAAACCTGAATACTTGTTTGAGTGGTTTTGGTTAAAAAGGCCCCGGAGTTGGTGTAATGAAATGTTTATTTGATCGAATAGAATGAATGAGAAGTAATACTGATATGGAAAAGTAGTGATATGAGGGGTCAGGGAGAGAAGTGCCGCAGCAACAGTTGGAAATGCATAAACTTATTTCAGTTGATAGCGTCGTCCCTCTGGAATAACATATTGTTTTATGCGAAAGCAGTATTAGGTGTGTTTTAGTTATAGGCGGACTGTTTTGCTTCGGTTTACGCACTCTTCCAACAAGTGGTTTCGTATGAAAAGTTTGGATCTTCAGTTCATCGCAACTTTATAGAGAATCAGTCAGTCTTTATGTTGTTCCGTGTAAAATAAGTTGTTTACTAGATTTTCAATAATTCCATTTTCATTTTGTTAAATAGTCTTATCATTTATTAAGACTAATTAAGACTAATGTGCAAATAATTTCGTCATATCCTTTAGGGTCAACTCAACTAATTTATTGAAGTGGTAGCTGTTACTCTTATGTTGGTGTTGTTGTGACTCTTCAATAGCCATGGATCAGCTTTTCGGGAATCTTAAGTCACTCCTTAAGACGAGCACTTGTGTTATAGATAACCACATATTTCGACTTCATTATAAAGCGACAGTTATTATATTAATAGCCTTTAGTTTGATGGTTACAGGTATGCAAACTCACATTCTATTTAATTTCTATATTTAATATAAATAAAGTGTAGTTTCAGCGTTAACACTATTATTCAAAATTACTTTTATAGGTCGTCAATATTTTGGTGATCCAATAGATTGTATTTCTAAAGATGACATACCTTCAAAACTACTAGGTAGGCATTGCATGATAACCATGCATTTTAAGTCATATTTTAACAATTAATACAATGTACATATTTCAAGTTAGTGTTAATTATGAATCATAAAATTTTTATTTAATACAAAACTATATTTGTTCAGTTAGTTAATATCAAACATATCATAGTTTATAGAATCTAAATATCTTATAGAAAATTTTATTAATATTTTTAAATTTAAAAAACTAACAATAAAATGAGAAGGTTATGCGGGCTTAGCATTTATTGAATTTGCATGAATTGTGATGAGACAGATATACTGATTTACAATACACTAACTTAACTAATACTTATATCAAATCATTTATTCAAAGAGGTAGTAAAAAGTTGTGAAACATTTGAATTTAAGCTTAATTATTCCAATTTCTCAAAGTTTACCAATGTTTCAAAAATAATTTTAACCTTAAGCTATGAAATAAAATAAGTTTGCAAATTGCACGTGCTGCATATGATTAATTTGCGTGAAACACGGGGTAATTTTATGTGTGATATTTGCGTGATACTTTTTTACGTGATTTTTGCGTGATACTTTTTTGCGTGATATTTGCGTGATACTTTTTGCGTGATATTTTCGTGACAATTTTTTGCGTGATATTTGCGTGATACTTTTTGAGGCATTCTTGCGAAAAAGTCTCGCGTATTTAATTTGTTTGAGGTCTACGACCGAAACTTATGGTATTTGAGTTACTTTTGTATATCGATTGCATTCTTAGAAAAACAAGTTCAAAAGTGTTCACTTTTGGTATAAGTCTCAATCTTTAATATAAATATTTTATATTCACTTCTGTTCAGATACGTATTGTTGGATTCACACGACGTTCAGCATTGAAAATGCGTGGAAAAAGAGAGTCGGCGATGAAGTTCCATATCCTGGTGTTGACAAAAGCACACCAAACGAGAAGAAAATATATCATGCATATTACCAATGGGTCTGTTTTGTGCTCTTCTTTCAAGCCCTACTCTTTTACATTCCGCGATATTTTTGGAAAGCTATGGAAGGCGGACGCGTGAAGAGTATTAAAGCATAACCTAATCTATTTAATAATATATTTATAAAAATTAACTAATTAACTAATTAACTAATTAATTAACTAATGTTTATGCAAAAAAGCAACGTATCCAACAAACAGACAAAATAATATCAATGACACCCACCCGTCCATTATGAAAAGTGTACCACTGTTTCATCAATTGTTTTAATATAATTGCTATTGTTGAATATGACTACACAAGATTATCTTTTAATTGAAGGATGCATTTAATTAGATATTTAATAAATTATAACTAAAGAGTGTTATGTTGTATATTTGGATATCTTCTATTAATATGTTTTGATACAATGGTTGGTCAACGAAACACTACACAAACCTAAAAGTCTAATACTGAAATAAAACATGAAATAATGCGAGTTTACCTTAAATCTACCCTTTTCTTGAATGATAGATCCATTGTGATACCACGAAACAACTGGCTCTGGGTCTGCAAGTATTATGCATTCAAAAAATAAAACTCTTCCATCGTCTTCTTGTTTGATGGCAGGCTTTTTCTCGAATGTCGGTGCGATGCCATCGATTTGTCTGTTCATTAAACAGATAATCAGCTATTAATAGTTGTTTAATTTAATAATTAGCAAAACTTATAAATATTACATAACACTTTGTTGAGCGTTACTTTTATGTAATGGATTTATTTCAATTTCAGCTCTCACAGCATGTTTTGCCATTAAGTTTCATTTAATTATAAATATATAAAATTATATCAAGCATTTTAATCAGCATTTAATCAAAAGTTAGTTAATATACATTAAATGAGTATAGAATTTTATGTTTAACTGTAATGAATTGGTAATTGAATTGAATGAGAGAGCTTTAAAATTTATTTTTAAGTTTATAGAATTTTAATATAAAGTATCACTTTATAAGAATCAGAATAAGAATAAGAAGTGAGTTAAGAATCAGAATAAATGAATTCCAAAGCTTTAAATATTGAAAAGAAGTATTTGTGCTAAAAGTAAAATAAGAAAAATATAAGAGAATGTATATATGATTGTGGCATAAATTTCAACTCAAAAGTTAGACTATTGAGGAAGCAAATGCCAAAAATGAGGTGTGCTCTAAAATTGGCTCATCTCACAAATATTTTCAAGATTTTTATCACGCTTACTAAACACTAGGCTGTTTATGATCAATATTTGAGTTGATCTATTTATTATTGTTATAATTATTTATGTTTCTATATATCAAATCAAGGTTCAACATTTCAATTATATAAGCTTATTAATTATCACATTCAACTAAAATGTTGCAATTTCTATCAGTATTCTATCAGTAATAAAATTATAATAATCGCATGTCTTATATTGAGTCAAATAATTTTATTCGCAACCATTTTTTCAACGCCTGGTTCACTATTTATGTGCCAATCAGTTAATTACGATCTCATTCTTTAAAGGATTTGATAGGAAAGTGTTATCTATAAAGTGTAAAAGTTATTTATATTTGGAGCATGGACTAAATCTAAA
>JAQGAN010000327.1:0-11651 GCA_034697745.1 Nothrus palustris
TAGTGAACTTCTTTATAGTGAACTTCTTTATAGTGAATCCGAGTTAGTGTTAATAAGGATTTCGGTCCCCAGCGATTCACTCTATCGAGGTATTACTGTATGAAGGTTGACTGATTAGGATAAAAGCTTAATATAGGTTCAAGCTTGCTCTCATATTATTCTGAGCTTCTGTTTTTAGGCTCTGCTTTTAAGTCTTGTCATACAATAGAAGCTAAAGCTATGAACTGTAGGCTTCAATATTTTATTCTGTGTGAAGAACAGAACCTCAACTAAAACCCTTATATCCCTAACCGAACATTTTATTGTTAATGTAATAAAAGCTTTCCAACAGAGGCTATAGGTTATAAAAGAGCACCTGTACTAACACCTGCTCTCAATATTGAATTTACAAAATACTTATTGCGCAAATACTGCAAAAATTGATTAAAACAATTTTGGAAATAAACTTAATGAATAGGAATAATAGAGTGCGATCTTTATTATTTGAGAATGTGATAAAATTGTTTTAATTTAGTACAAAATGGAGAATATTGGAGACTTTTGACTCCTGGGGTATATGAAGTGTTGGCTGTAAAAAATGGTTACGAACCTGAAGCTCAAAAAGTTACGTTGACTACAAAGTATCCAAACGGAGAAGCTTTAAGATTGGATTTCAACTTAAAACCGATGGAAGATATGTTGGATTCGAGAATGATGTCCTCCAATGACTATTACGGACATAAGTCAACGCCAGATAACGTAGATTTGAATAATCCTGAAGTTTTACGACTAATACATTTCCTACAAAGAGCACAAAATAACGATGAAGTGGCAGCTAATCCTTGAATCATAAAAGGGATGTCTGAACTGCTTTTGAATCTATATATTTATTTGTTAAAAAATACATTCCTTTTTAATATTTTTAGTTTTGTTTATGATTTTTGTTTGTATACAAAGCTCTCCATTAAAATACAGTTAATATGAGAACAAAATAGATAAACATATTGTGCATTTGTTATATAAATACAGAGTATTTGTTAATTGTTATAATTGTGTATTGTTTATTGAATGCTATTTTAAGTAATTATAATAAGCTGTACATTACATTACCATTAATTCGCTTCTAATCTAATACAGTATATCTACCAATAATTTGAATAAACTTAAGTAGACTTTATTTACGAATAGAAAGCTTTATCTTATATATAAGTTATGCGGCAGTGGTTTCAACAGCTAATTAAATAATACTGATAAGAGTCGAGTTGTTTACCAATAATTATATATATATGAAAATGGAAAAGAGTTAGATTAGATGGAAGATAGAGAAGCAGCGGGTAATGTGCTTTTGTCCAAATCATCAAAGTAGGGATGTTTTAGGGCTGCTTTGGCTGAAATGCGTTTATGAGGATCATAAATGAGCATATTCTGCAAGGATAAGGCGTTCATGTATTTAATACTTCACTTAAATGCCATTACTTTAAGTTATTTAAGTTTTAAGTATTGGCATATCTACAAAAATATAGAATCACTGTCACCTGAATTAAATCAATCCCCGATTCATTGCACTGAGGCATAAGTGATGGCAAAATGTTTTGTTTCCAACTCGGAAATGATGGCTTATAGTCAGGCATTTGCGTAACTCCGGGCCAGTTCTCTTCGACAGGAGTTCCCAGAGTTCTAAGAGTTGGAAACAGAAACACATGAGTTAGCATTTGTTAGCATTTGTCAGCTCTAAAAGATTTGATGAGTTGTACCGAAATATCCTAAATAACTGATCGATTTCAGAGTCGCCGTGAAATAACGGGTTTTTATTAGACATTTCTGCAAAAATACATGCAATACTCCAAATGTCGACGGGAGTCGAGTATCGCTGACCGCCTAATAGTACTTCAGGCGCTCTATACCAGAGTGTCACGACTTCGTGAGTATAAACACGTACAGGAATGCCGAACGCGCGCGCCAGACCGAAGTCAGCCAACTTTATTACACCCTTGGAGTCGAGCAACAGATTTTGCGGCTTTAGATCTCTATGTATTACACGTCGTGAATGACAGAAGACTATTGCGTCCATTATTTGATACAAATAACTCTGTTTCGACATTTCATTTAATATATAATTATTTCTAACTCAAAAAGTCATACAAATGTCCATTTGATTTGAAAACTCACTTTTACAAGACTTTCATCCATGAATTGTCCGTTTGGTATTGAATCCAAATATTTTTTGAGATCCATTGACAGAAACTCGAATACAAGATATAAACGGTTTTCTTGCATTATTACGTCCTGAAGACTAAAACCGTTAATACAATTAAATATTATATTTACGTCATTTTTATTGATTTAAAATTCAATATTAAATATGAATAATCAAAATGAAATGTGAACACAAACCAAACAACGTTGGGATGTGTCAGTTCTTTAAGTAAAGTGATTTCCCGTATGGCAGTCGATGGCACGCCTTCGTCTTCATTCTCGAGTCTAATCTTTTTAAGTGCAACTAAACTATTGTTTTTCTTGGACTTCGCTTTATAGACAACACCATAAGTGCCTGAATTGGTGGCAATGATGAGAATGATGACAATCAGATATCAATATCATTAATACATGAATAGATCAATACATGAATAGATCAATACATGAATACATTAATAGATAATGTGATGGAATGCAAACCTTCTCCAATTTTCTCAATTTTCTCGAAGTCTTCCATCATTTTCGAAAATAACAATTACGACAAATGTCTTATATATTAATAATTTAACTAAATTTTAAAATAAATGTTAAGTAAATTAATGTAAAACAAAATTAAGTAATAAGTGATGAAAGAAAACAATTAAAATGAAATTTGTTGTTCAAACGAATAGTCGTTTAGTCTAAACGTAAAAGCGCTTTAATTTTGAAAGAGAGAGCCTATGATTGGTTGCCATACAATACGCTTTATTTTTATTACAGTATTGTGTTATCGATATTCCAAACATGAATGACGTGTCGCTTATGTAGTGCTCTTTATAATAGTGAGTCTTTGTGAGAGTCAATCATATCATATCTGCTTCTATTCAAGTCATCAAAAAAGAGTAACTTTTGTTCATTTAAAATATTTGAGTTCCGAAAGTCTAAAGTATTTTATTTGAATTAATAGAATATAGAATTGTCAGAATTGAGTCACATTTAAACGTGTTTGCCATCAAATATAGGAACGTAATAAGTGTATATAAAATCTATTGAAGTCTGAGGTTGCCAGTTCTACGGTTGCCAGTACGGTTGCCAGATGTCCAGATTTGGGCTGACTGTCCAGAATTCGAGCATAAGTTGAAATGTGCAGTGAGACTTAATTTGGACTATAGTGTCAGATTAGAAGCAAATTATTTAATATTTAACATTTTAAAACATTAAAAAGTAAGGAAATGGTACAAAAATCCACAATAAACTCGCGCTCGGCGAAACTTTCAAGCTCGGCGCTCGGTTTTTTACCCACGCTCGAGCGTTTACCGAGCGTCTAATTATCTAATATTATGGATTGAACTTTCAAATTCGATGATTTTGAATGAATATTCTTAATTAATTTGATTTTAACTATTGTGATAGCATTAAAAGTTTTTACTCTTTTTTTATGTTAATCTAAAATTATATAAAATGATACAAATTTTAATTGATGGTATTATTTAAATGAGTCAACTAAATTGTTGCTTACAATGTTATGTTTACAAAGAAAGTAGTCATAGAATTGTCTAAAATATGACTCCCATTCCCATTATTATTCCATGCTTTAAAAATGCTTCCATTCCCATCCCATTCCCATCGTAGTGCGATATCAATTTTACTAAAATATTTTAGAAGATAAAAAATATTTTATTTTAAAGAGCTATTCTAAAACAGATGTTGAATATTAGAACAGAATTCATAATTAATATATTAATAAATATTAAAACTAGATTAACATTGATTACTATTATAAATGTTTCTTAAATATCATTAAATCAATCCCATTTTCATCCATTGTCATCTCATTCTGTCTTCATTCCCATCCCATTCCCATTACACACTAAATTTATTCCCATACTGTTCCCAGTCCCATTCTTAATGGGAATGGGATTGAGATTCTATGCACTAAAAGAAAGCTTAATAATTATTAAAGTATTCTTTACATATAAATATTAAATAACTAATTTCTAAACTAGACATTTTTTATAAATTATATATTTCAATGATTCCAATTTAAAACCCTATAAAACGCATTCTAATTTCAATTCAAACGGCTGCTATTTTAATTCTAGGTTTAATTACTTAAAACATACTTAATTGTTGTGTATTTAGTTCGATAATATTCAAATTAGATAACTTAATCATTTAGGAAAATAATCACTTGACGCTCGGCGATCGCACTCGGTAAAAAATAAACGCTCGAGCGTTGCATCACTGACTGTAATTGTAATCAAGACAAATATAGAATATGATAAACGGTTAAGGATATCTATCTAGTTGTAAATCACTAACTTGTAAGCATTCAAAAGTTAAGGACAATTTGCTTTAAAAATAACATACCTTAACCAAAGCTAACCAAACTTAACTTAAAGTAATCTAACCTAAGCTAACCTAACCCAACCAAAACTAGCCTAACTTAACCTAATTTTACCTGACCTAGCCTAACCAAACTTAATTATCTTATCTCAAATAAATGTGCGCGACCTTTTAACCTACCCTTACTCAACTTGACCTTTCACTATTGTATTGATTTTGATCATTAAAAAAAAAATTTTAAATTAAGTCTATGGGAATTTAGTGGTTTTCTCTTGCTAATATCTCTAGAACCGTTAAAGGTCCGCACCTGGAACTTTTTTTATTGAATTCTTCGCCCTTAAAAAGATGTATACGTAATTGGACGTGGTCTGAGGGGGACCAATTACTATACAATAATCTACATGCGTATACCACATCTCATCAAAATCGAAAATTGTACGACTAGTGTAGAAAGGACTTAATCCAAAAACTTTTAAAAAAGTTCAGCCAAATGTGGAATCAAATTGAAAAATAATTTTTCAAAAATATGATGATTGAGACGAGTTATGACTTTTTTAAACTTTTCAAAATCAAAGAAATGACGAAAAAACTGTTGTCAGGTAGCCATATATGGCATTTTAAAGCTTAGGAAGAGTGGATTCAATTTGAAAAAGAGTTTTTTAAAAATATCATGACTGAGACGAGTTATTTAAATATTATTTACGGTTATATATTTTAACGCTACTGTATATTATTTGCAATAATTTGAATGCCCTTTATTCCCGCACACCCTATATCTTAATTTTCAGTGCTTATATTCAACATTGTTGGAGCGATTGATTGTAATTGAAAAAATGGACGATAATAATCCTTTAATTTAGTTTTTATACATAAAAACGGATAAAAATATAGTTTTAACTTAAATTTTCGACAGAAAAAAGTTTCCAGATTTTGGCAGCTCTGAGAACAAGTTGGAAAGTTTCCACAAAATTCACAACTCTAAATATGACATCAAAATTTGTGCTAAGTTTGCTCAAATCATTGTAACCTTTAACCCATTGACCCTTCAATCAATGTTTCATTCATACTTTTAGCTAATTTGCAAATAAAACATTCTTTAAATTTTTTTCTCAAAACAGAAATTGTCGAACAGAACATTATATGATAAATATTTATTTATTGAATTGAATACACTGTTGATTAATAAGTATATTACAGAATATACAGTCTAATTGTTTTGATTATTAGATTGAGAAAAAGCATAAATATCGGCATTAATGGCATTAATCTGTAATAATGATTGCATAACTATTGAAATGCAGAGTAATTGAAACCTTAATTAATGATAACAAGAAAGTGCGCTAACAATTGAGACATAATTAAAATGAGTGGAGTCTATGAACTCAACTTTGAACAATCGAAGAAATCAATTGTTTGTTAGTTTGACTCCTTAATGAATATATAAGTTGAAGTATATCACGTCGTGCTCTTGTGATGGCTGCCGGCGATGATATATCAGAAATATGGCGATTATCGTCACGAAAATATTTGCGACAAATGGCCTCCGCATTGCATATCAAATGAATACCACAGTCAAAGCCATTTGCCTGTTGTGTACATTCCATTTCATTGAAGTCTAACTCTAAGTCACTTTCATGTCCAGGCATTAAGACAGGCGTCAAAATGGAAACTATATTTTCCGCGTGATATCGATTAATACTACCCGTGTGTGAGTCGTAGTGTTCAAAAGCCTGTTTACTTGCGATGAATACCAATAAACTCCAATGCGTTCCTCCCATTTCATCATTATTTATATTGCAATCATTGACCGGAATTAAAATGATTTTCTTTTCTCTTAAATTCATAGAAGAGAGCATTGAAATGACGTCTGAATTATTAGTCTTATAAGAGGCAGACTTAATAAGTTGTGCGACCGTTGGACTGATCAAACACATTAAATGACTCGCATCTGAATATAAGTCGTTTTCCAGATATTCCAACCAAAACGCTATTATATTGTCGTTCAGCCATTTGGGTCCGTCCAACAGATCCACGTCTGATCTCCGCAAACACGTGTCCCTATAGCTCAAGACAATCGGGCCTTCGGATGCCATCGATTTGAATCAATTTCATATCAAATATATATATATTGTATATCAATTACAATTAAATTGCTATTAATATAATTTATGTCAATTTCTCAATAATATTAATAAAATTATATAAACGAATGAATAAAGCAATGAAACTACAATCCAAGCAATCTATCAACAGAAGGATATTTCCAACTTTCGTCTTTTAATTTGTCAGACAATTCTCTCAAATGTTTCAATCGCTGCGAATGTAGTTCTGAAAAGAGACAAAAAGGCATTAACTGTCATATTATTAATGAAGCACTTGATTCACATTTTTCTATTTTAATACAATTAATAAACAATTGAACTTATTTTCACATTTGAAACAATTTGCGTAAAACATTATTTTTATAAATAGCTTATAAAGTAATTAAAATAATGAATTATAGAACTATTAATGAAATGATACCTTTTTTAAGAGCACTTAAATGAGTGGTGAGGTCTATGTCTTGTTTGGCCAATTGTCGCAATTTGTTGAGTTCATTACTGAAATCGGTTTGTTTTTCTGTAATAGCATTAAAACCATTCATATCATTAACAATTATTTCAATTACTGTTCATTTGCATTCAATTCTTGTATAATATATTTATTGCTATTCAATATTCATATTCAATATTGATATTCAGTTTAACTTTTATTAAAAACCATTCAAAACAATAACAATACTTTCAAACATCAGATAACACAATAAGACAATCACTAATAATATCAATATTTGTAATTAATTTGAAATTAATGTTAAATTTAATATTGACATAAATACGTATGAATATAAGTAGATTATTAATAGTCTTAATTTGCAATAATATTTATATTATTGATCAATAATAATATGGTCTAAATTTGCATTAATTATGACAGGAATATAACCACATTTGAACCTAATCTTCAACGTAAATATTATTGATATCAATATTAATGATTATAAATAGATTACCGATTGGCTCAACTATTATTTTGGATTCTTTACCAGAAAGATCTGCCATTAATTTAACAATTGTTTAATTAATTATTAAAAGCAATACTTTTGTAAACATCGCAAATATTAATCCATTAAATATGATGTTTAATGTTTGCACTAATTTGGATGAATTGATTGACTTATGTTAGAGCTCACCACTTAGTACGTACGCAACAAATTTTAGTTTTTAGACCCCTCCCTACCCCTGTACGCATTTTGACACTTATTTCCTGCTATTTACCTATGAGAGTTTAAAGTCTATACCTTTTGATAGACCCCTCCCCCCTCCAAGCTGTGTACGTACTAAGAGATGAGGCCTTATGAATGATTTGTTGTCAATAAATGTCAAACAAATAAAACGTTAACACTTTACTAACTATTTAAGTGTTCACTTATTAAAGCTCTTATGATATAAGACTTATATTAATAAAAACTCCAATCAATTTATTTAAGATATGAGAAGAAAGTTTTAATGCGTTTAGGGAACTGTTTAATGATATTAATATTGATTTATTTTTAAAAAATACATCAATATTACAAATGAGATTAACTAAAACTTATGATTACCGTATATGTGAACGTATAGAATGAATGCTATTGTTTACAACCACTTTTGACTGTCATATCATTGAATGTGTGATAGTTTTTGATACAAGTTTTTAATGCTTTCTTACTATGGTTTTCATAATTAATTATGAATTCAAATAATATTAAATATGAAATTAGTTTATATATAAGTTACAAACATTGAAATGACATATCCATTACTTCGAGCCCTACATTGGGGACCATTAATAGCACTTTCAATAATAAATTGCGTAACTTTTACTACACTATACCTGACATCTCAATGGATGACTTTTTTCGATGGAACCATAGCTCTAATCAATTATATGTTTTATTACTCTTTCATCGGAACCACTCTTTATAACTTTTTTAGCGCTATCTTTATTGGTCCCGGATTTGTGTCCCGGAATTGGAGGCCAACCGATGAGGACGAGTGTAAGCGCTTGCAGTTTTGTATGCAATGCGATGCCTACAAAGTTCCGCGAAGTCATCACTGCCGCAGATGTGACCGATGCGTACTCAAGATGGACCACCACTGCCCCTGGTATGTGGTCTGCATGTGGCCCGCATGTGGTCCCACACTATCACAGTGTGTACCACATGTGCGACTGTGACGGCGCCTCTTAGGTCCCAAGGGCTATGCCTGTGGGGCAATGCCTATGGGCTCCGGCGCTTTTTGGTTTTAAATGATTAAATGACAATTTTTGTTATTTTCAGGATTAATAATTGTTGTGGTTATAGAAATCATAGTTATTTCATATATTTCTTATTGTCAGCAGTTTTGGGATCTATTCATTCAATAACACTCTTAACAATTGGCTTATATCGTGCTTTTCATTTTGTAAGTTATCTATTATGTTATTAATTATATATACCATTAATGAATGGCAATTAAAATAGATTTAAAAAGTCGTCAATTATAAATGTCTTGAATGACATGAATTAGATTATGTAATACTTTATAATACTATTTAAATAAGTTGTTTCTGATGAATGATTGCAGAACTGGTACTTTCACAACGACCGACACGATAGACTCGTTTATATATCTATGACTTCTTTACTTTTTGGAGTTTTTTCTATTGGTCTTTCTGTTGGTGTAATAATAGCTGTCGGAGGACTGCTTATCATTCAAGTATTGTCTATAATAACTCTTGTTCTCACCTATTTTTAAATAAAAGATTCTTTCATTTATTTATTAAGAGATTCTTTCATTTATTATTAAAAGATTCTTTCATTTATTTATTAAAAGATAAAAATACTTATTCGCAATCAAACCAGTATTGAAGAATGGATTGTAACGAAGGCTATCAGCAGAAAACGAGACGATGTGTTTGTCTTTCCTTATAATATCGGTTTCTGGAATAACATTAAACAAGTTTTATTTGAGGAAACAAATAATGGGATGACTTGGCCTGTAATCGAAGGCTGTAATCAATATTCTCTTACTGTAAGAATTAATTAATTTGATTAATGCCTTTCAAAGCTATTTATAAGCGATAAATAGTGAGAACTTATGCCTTATCTCAATTAGTTTGACAATTAAACGTGTTTTGATAACTAATTTATTTGACATTAATATATATTTATTAACTCAAATACAGGTCGAACAGCTTTTACAAAAAGAAGATAAAAGAAGCCGATCGTCTCAATATCGGGCAATTGCTATCTATAACGGCCAGTGGTTTCCATTGTTCTCTCAGGGCTGTCGAGTTTGTGTCTCTTTTCCCATTAGTGATGAGCCCAGAATTGCTATTAATATCGGCGATAATATAGTGGTCACGCGTTGGAAAAAGCACTGGCTTTATGGGGAAAAGTTAAAGACTGATAGTAATCATCTTAAGACTGATAACAATCATCTTAATAATGGTCGACAACGCGGTTGGTTTCCCAGAAAATGTGTAGTCAAAGTTATTATAGCAACTAATACTTTAAATAATACTAATAGTCATAATCATAATAACTTATTTGACAAAAACAATAAAACATCTAAAAAATTAAATTAATTTATCGATAGTTTGAATGTATTCTTTAGCAATGGTTAAGAATCCAAACGATGTGATGAGTGAAAACATAACTCTAATCCAAGTTTTATCAGGTAATAGAGTTTTAGTTGTGGCCCAAAGTAGAATCGAACCAAAGTTGAATATAACAGACCCGAAAACACTATACATTATTCTGTTATATATTGGCATTATTTTCAAATGTGGACTCATATATAGATAAAATCCAATTCCAAGGTGTGAATTGAATAGAAGGCAATTAATAAGACGCAAACTGTTCTTTGGTACTAATCTATAATTGATAACATTGATAAACAATGATAAACAATCCGCTGATTAATAATGTTTTGTTCTTTTAGAGATAATATTCACCTTTTAATAAATAGTCCGCCAGGAAGTGAAACGTATAGTGAAAACGCATAATAACTAATTGTTCCGTTCATTGGAATATAATAGCAGTAAAGGCTTTCTCGGGTTAGCGGACGGAATACCTTTGAAAGGATTGACACACAATCGCTCCCATTTTCACTTATTCCCGAGTGATTCTCCATTTCGTAATTGTTGTCTTATTTTAAACAATTATCAAACATAACATTCATATAATATTTATATAATCTTCAGTCAAATACTAGTTCAGTAACTAAGAGACTGCACTTATTTTTATAGTAATGTTGATGTTGTCATCACTTTTTATAACTTAGTTGGCATTCATTATTGAATTTACGAGTCCTTTCTTTATGGTATGATTTCAAGTATTTACAGGTATTATTACAGGTATTACTACATACTGTAGTGATACATACATTTTGATTGTTAGGTATGAATATATGAAGCGTACACTCTCTCAATGTTAGTTCTTAGAAAACAGATGGGACTAATGATGGCAATTGTTTTCTTGCAATGAATAAAGCCAAATAAAGATACGCAAAGAAAGTTCCTTATAGTCATTCACTTTCTATTCCGATAAGAAAGCTATAAATTATCTAAAACTTGAGACATAATATTTTACAATAAAAAAAAAGTTGGAGCTCAACATTTTGTAAAAATCAGGTTTGTCTACATATTCCTAATTATAACATAACATGACATGACTTGTCTGTAATGAGGTCTAAAAGAGCGGCTCTCAAAATACTACAATATTAATTTGGGTCAAATGCTTAAAAAGTGTCCAAAAAGTCTTGTTCAACATTAATATAAGTTATTATTTAAGGGAAAAAAATAAAACTTCGGACTTAAAAATGTTTGTGTTGATAGAATTTGGTTAATATTTATATAAGTTTTAAGTGGTGTTCTATTAACATAGATTTATACTTTTTTTTATATGAAAAGTTTGATTCTCAGTATTTTTTTTTTATATGTCAAATACAAATATTGATGACTCGTTAAAATGACTTTTTATCTTTATTTGCTTTAAAGACTATTTTATTAGACATTAAATAGAAAAATGATGTTATACTTTATATGATGAGAGATATTCACATTTATTCAATTAAATGCTATTGAAG